>JAUELG010236916.1:0-12841 GCA_031471515.1 Dendraster excentricus | reverse complement strand
CTATCAACACTTTGGTGTAACGTGTATGTACAGGGTAACAATATTTCCATGACGATATTAACACTTGAATGCTAGTACACATATTAAATATTTCCATAATTTAACGATACATACAGCATGTGGAAGATAAATTAATATGTAGCTTTGTATGAAGTAGATACTGATATGTACAATAGATGTGAAATGTAGTTGCCCTGATTTGATTGCCAACTGACCTAACAAAAATATCAAGAAATATAAATTACTTAACTAGTAACATTATATTAATTCAACACTAATGTTGACCATATTCCTAGTCATGATATCTTCTGATCTTCTGATTTAAACATACCACCAAACAAAAAGAAACAAAAACAAACTCAACAAGTAACATCGTTGATGGACCTTAAATATGTGATTTACTCTTGGTATCATTGATATGTACTTGTATGACATTATTGAATAGGTTGTCTTAACACATCATTGTATTAATGATCACTCGCATGACTGATTCATTGCAATAATATTGATGATTTTTATATACAGTAATAACATTATACAAACCAAATCACATACAAGCAACATAAATTGATCTATGAACACTTTAGTGTAACGCGTATGTACAGGGTAACACTATTTCCTTTACGATATTAACTCTTTGACTGCTAGTATACATATTAAATATGTCCATAATATTACCATACATACAAGATGTGGGAAATAAATTGTTTAGATACTCGGGTTGTTAACTCTTTGTATCAGTTAAAGATGATTACGGGAAATGACGTCTAACAACAGTATTGCTAAATAACTTGGTAAGGCACATTAAATTCTGTGAACGTTACTAGGCACTGTGCGGATTAAAGCTTACAATGTAAAGGACATTAATATTAGAAATCACCCTACCACCTACAAATAAAATGTTTGCTTTTATTACCAACCTTGTGACGGAACGTAGTTTAACTAACATGGTATTGTACAAATTTGGCCAAGAAACCACCAACTAATTGGTGTATTTGCAAATTATGAATTGAACCGTTCCGGATAGATATCACCAACGCAGAGTCGCCCTTACGACACTATCGTGTATTATGTCCACATGGCAATACACGAGGTGTTCGCTGTTCAGACTTGTCCCTAGCTTGTCGATACCCCTCCCTCTTGCGAGATAAAGATAAACTGACTGGCAAATTCGAAAGCACATACACGTTTAATGGCGAAATAAACTTGATTTGATCACAATCGGTTCAGAAACGGATAAAAATATTTCTAAATATAGTTTGTTCAAAAGGGTTAGTCACCTGCCATCACTTTGCGATATTTGTTTTACTTTTTAGAAAAATTTAAATAATGCTCGAACACTACTATGAAAACCATCTAAATAGGTTTTAAAAAGTCGTTGATGATATGTATATTGAATCAACATATTAAATGCACAATCTTGTATGAACAAAGGCTTGAAGGGATAGTTGAGTCTTGGTAGAGAGGGCGCTACACATGATATTTTTTGTGAGATAATTAAAAACTTAGTGTAACATTTGAAAGAGCATAACATTATAGTGACAGAATACACTTTGTTTGATCCAAATCGGTTAAGAAATGGCTGAAATATCCATACATTTAACCATTTGTAATAAATATTGGGCCCCACAAATATTAGATCATTTTAAACTAACCGTTACACACTTTTTAAAAATGATTCCTCTTTTCAAAAAAATTGCGAAATAATGTTTCGCAATATTGGAACTGGTGCCTTTTAAGAAGCGCCCTCTCGTGTTCAAAATGGCTCTTTTTGAATGATAACATGCTTTTAACTTAGTCATTTTGCAAGTTTGTATACTTTTCGAGCATGGTGGAGTTATTACTAATCGTTTGTTAAGGTTATTGTCCAGGTTTGGTCACTAAAGTTCAGCCTTACCAAAACTAAACTACCCCTTTAATGTACAAGTTTTGAAATTGTTGAAAAAATTATATTCGGATTAAAATATTTCACTGTTTATTATATTTATTAATCTATATGAAGTTTTGAATATATTGTCATCCGTGCAATTATCGTTTTCAATCATAATTGTGCCTAACCTTACATTATACTTAAATAACAGGGCATGTGTGCGTGGCAACGTCTTCAAATTAGCTCTATTGTTTAGCCAGTGTCTAGTTTCGCACCAGTCATGGTAAAACGGGACGTATTTTCCAGCCCTGGCTTTTAATTTATTCTCGATTTAGAGTCATCCTTACGTTTTCTAAAATTGTCCGAAATTCAACAAATTTGGAATCTATCTCACATATGGGCAAAATTTTTTTAGAACAAAAACATATAATTCACACATATCTTGCAATCATATTGATGTCCCTGATATCATGTTCGACAAATTAATCGTATAATGATACATGTAATGATTTTGTGATCGTTAATGTTTCTTCATTCACATGTTTGTTTATATATTGTTAATGCTTATAAGCCATTCCATATATTATATTTTTAGGTGATCTACATATGACTGTCAGTCGTTACTTGTTTTTGTTAAGATTATATTTGTATTGGTATGTTCCTAGTGTGAGCATTGTTTGGTTTGATAATTTATTGTACAGGCAATTATTTAGAATTTTGGTTTTAATATCATATACATAATATGATAATATGTTGTATTCAGTGGACTGTCATCCGTGATAATATTGTTTTCAACCATTGCCTTACCTTTCATCATATTTAAATAACAGGACATGCGATTTATCACACAAACTCAACAAATGTATAACCAGAAATGCAGATGAAACAGACTGAGAGGAAAGTAGAAATGTAATTGTGCTTAATTATAATTTATTATGAAAGGGGCTGATAATACTGTGCAGCCTTCGTGAGTGTTATACACAGTGGATGTTTACAAGCATAGATGTTCCGATCATATTTGGGTGTACAAGTTATTCACAATACAGTACAATACAGGTGTATATATGACATTACCAAATGAACAATACTACTAAACCTGATGGTTTTAAATTCATATCTACCGCATATGTAAAAGTTTACACAAACAATTGCTAGAAAAACCGATATACATGAACAGTATATCGAAATCGCAGAACATCATTTATATCATTTTTCTCTAATGCCTCACAATTATTTTGATTGATTAATTAAATGATTGATCAAACTTTTATTTCCAAAATCAAATCATAAAAATACATATAAAATAACAAAGGTATCATAGAGTCATAATATATACAACAATAAAAATTAATACATGTGTTACATTTAGTCGGTACATCGTTATAGATCACATTGAGGAAATAAGGGAAGCCTGAAAAGCTCAATGCGCTTGGAGTGTAGGCGACCCAGGAAAGTATTTGTTGTGTTATTAAGATCAGAAGAGTTTATCATTTTACATATTGGCTATATAGAGTATAACTATAAAAAAACATCATGAATGTGTGATGTGTTGAGGGTTAACAGAATGTGGTTGATTTAACCCTACCCTGCCCCCTCCCCCCCCCCCCCCTCCCACGAACACGTACGTGTTTACAACCGTATTATCAAAATACATTTTACAGCGAAATTATATAATAGTTTAAATAGTACACATAATAATACATTTATCAAATTTCATCAAATCACACAATTTTCGCATAGGATATTTCAATAAGATGCAGTCATACTATTTTTCAAGTTAGTTTCAAAAGATGACAATGTAGTAAATCCGGTGCCCATGTACATGTTATATGTATTTATGCTGGTTCATGTATTTACTTGCTTAATGTAGTTAATACAGTACACTAACGGTCACAAAAGTCTTTGACAATTAACAACAGTGTTTGTTTGGTTGTGTCATTGCTGTCATGTTAATATTTGTCCGTAACGTATCTCGAAGATGCACGTTCTGATAACAATATAATTGTATATAATTGTACTAAGGGAGCACAAATAAGTACAATATTGTTAGTTATGATTATGTATGTTTTACTGATTTTATTGCAATCTGACAAAACAAAAAACGAAAAAACAACTACTTAATATGTAGCTTTGTATACAGTAAACACTAATGTGTACAATAGATATGACATGTATTTGTCCTGATTTGATTGCCAACTGGCCTAACAAAAATATTAATTCACCACTTATAAGTACCATATTCCTAGTCATGATGAATCCTGATCTCCTGATTTAAACATACCACGAAATAAACATACTCAATAAGTAACATCTTTGATGGACTTTGAATATGTAATTAACTGTTGATATAATATCATTAGACAATTTACTTTAATGACATTATTGAATTGGTTGCAGTAACAGATCATTGCATAAATGATCACTCGCATGACTGATTCATTGTAATAATATTGATGATGTTTATATACAGTTGTAATACCATCATTCAAACCAAATTACATAGAATAAATATAAAACTGATCTATTAACTCTTTGGCGTGACGTGTATGTACAGGGTAACAATATTTCCATTACGATATTAACAGTTTCAATGCTAGTATACATATTAAATATTTACATAATCTAACAATACATACAGCATGCGGAAATTTTTTTTTTAGATACTCGGGTTGCTTACTCTTTGTATCCGTTAAAGAAAATTACGGGAAATGACGTCTAACACAGTATTGCTAAATAACTTGGTAAGGTACATTAAGCAAGTTCTGTAAAAGTTACTTGGCACTTGGCGGATTCAATCTTACATGAAAAGGACATTGATATTATAAAACACCCCACCACCTAAAAATAAAATGTACGCACTTATTACCAACCTTGTGACGGAACGTAGTTTTACTAATATGGTATTATCCATATTTGGCTAGGAAACCGGCTACTTATTGGTGTATTTACAAAATTATAACTTAATCCGCTCCGGATAGGTCACAACCGCAGAATCGCTCATACTCTACCGTGTAGTATGTCCACGTGGCAATACACGAGGTGTTCACTATACGGGCTTGTCCCTAGCTTGTCGATATCTATCCCAACGCTAGCGGCACGGACAGCCTGAATGGTCAGTGGTTTAATGAATTTCACAGGCGGAAATTAGATTTATTCCGATATTCTTTTATTTAGCGATGTTTAGGTTCTGATTTCGTATCTTATCATCTGCGCTACGTATCCTAACAAATTGTGATTTGGTCAACGTGTGATTTTCATAGTGAAATCATATTCATTATCTGTGTAGAGGCCCAGTCGCTCGTATGAGTAAAACGAAGTCCAATCGTTGTCCAGGTCTACTAACGGCGCGCGAATCTTTTCGACTGTCGCTCATGTCATGCCCCTACATTTCTCAATAAATCTGTGCCCACGAACGACCATAGCTGCAGCTCGTAGTCTTTCAGGTAATGTAAACCCTCATTTCTACGCATGGATGGAATGAAACCCTTCAGACCGCCTACTGAGATATCATTCCTTGTTCGAAAGAATCCGTTTTGTCGGAGAAAGCCAGACAAGACTAGGGCAAGGGCCGCTCTAACTATCACTCCCTATCCATTCGCGGGTTCAGCAGCTCATAGTCAGACGAATCAAAGAACTCGTCCAGATAAAGTTGGCCTTGATCTCTGCCCAATGGTTCCGATGTCACTCCCCATCGTTCTACTCCGCTTGCATGCAATACATCACTCACAAGCTCTAGAGAAGCAGGGGTCGCAGATGAAAATTCGGTTGGCTGTCCGACGTCAGCATAGGTGTCATCACCACTCGTTAGAGCAGGAGAATCATTCGGATGGCGACGGAGGTGGCTGTAATCACTACATGCTGACATCGCGTCGCAATCCGCTCCATAATCTGATGTGATAATACGCGAGACGACAGTATCGTGGTAGTCGTTGAGATCAGAAGGAGCGCGGATGTTTGAAGAAGCTGCTGCTAGGATCCCACCCGACATCGTAGGACAAAGTTGTGAAAAGGCGGTCAACGAACCAGGCGGAATTTTGTTTAAACACTAACATTATTAATCACGTTTCCGTTATTAGCAAAAACTTAAATAAAACATTTTGCGCCGAAAAGAAAAGTCGACGCTTGGATGACGAAAAAAATGCTACCATTATCCTGTTACTCAATATTTTGATATGAAAGTGCTGACTAACTATCGGCCAAATCACAATGCAAACTGTTTCTTTTCCAAGGTTGCATCTAAGGACGTCATATTCAGATTCATCATCTTCTTCAATAAAGTTGAACTTCTTATGCTCTACCTTCCTCCTCTTATCTGGCTTGGCATACAACATACTAAGCATTTCATCATCAGCAGTTTTGCAGTCTACCGACAAATCCTCGACGGTCGGAGCTGGTATGTCATAACCACTAGCAACCAGACTGTTGACTTCAATCTTTTTGCAATCATCCACTGTGCAGTACGTGTTTTCATTGTGTACGGCCCCGCAGCCTGCATCCATCTGGAGATCATGCACTCGTGAATTGGCCACAGGGTTAAAACTACCCATGCTCTCTTCGTATGGCGATAAATCATCTATCGGCGAAAGTTCCCGGTTGGGGTCACTAAATTGGGTCCTTGGAGGCAACTCCGGAGCCGGATGATCAATCGAGGGATAGCCAGCGGTATGAAGGGCACTGTTACTCGCAAGGGATGCAGTCTGCGGCTGCGGTATCCTGGATGATATATCTAGCCCCTCAATTGTGTTTGATCGTGTCATGGAAAATGAAATGTTTTGAAAGTCTCGGTTTAGTGTTTCAATTCGTGAACGTTTACGTGCTAGAAGAAAGAGTCCTGTTCCACATGTGCAGAGGAGTGTCACAGACAGTGCTAGGATAATGATTTTGGAGAAACCATCGTTAAACATGAATCTAGTGTCGGGTATTACTTCATCGTCGGTCGTTACATGCATCGTACATGTTTCGTGAGTACATTGTGAGGTTCCTGCTCCATTTGATGGCATCATTGTAGACCGCACTCCGTCGCTCCATAGTTTTGCAGTTTTTGAATCCAGGACACTGCTAGAAACATTGATCACCGATGCATATGAGGAATTAAAATAAACGTGACCAATATTCGATACTACTGTAGTATGTGCGTTTTCAGTTGAAGGCGCGGTAAAGTTCAAGGCAAGAACTTTATTGGAAGCATTGAACGAAATATAGTATTCACCGTAATCACTGTCTACCACAGGATCTCTAATGCTGAATGAAAAACATGTTGGACCACACACATCAATATCAAAATTATCTGCATATTCGTAGTTAGTCCAACACCTATACGGAATATAACAACGTCCAATAGGCTTATTATCGCATCGATACAATGTCATCATTCCATATCTTCCGAAATAACTGTCGACGTTACATCTCACACTGACACTTGTTCCATTTGTTTCAAGTGTATGTTGTCTTTCACACTTACACGACAGTGGGAAACATGGCTGTACAACACAAAGCAATGTGATAACTGCAAATGCAACACAAGGTAGGCATTCCATCTCTACCCCTTGGATTTTGTAATCCGTGATGTCTCTTGGATTTTGTAATCCGTGAAACAGTATTTTAAAATGAGATTTAAAACTCGGATTTCTTAACGGGAAATGTTGGTAAATAAGATAACTACCAGAACAGACTCTCGCTGATGAAGACTGCCGTAATATATGAATAACATATTATGCATAATGTAAAATAGTGTCGTAGTTAGTTTAGTACAGAAACCATGTCTCGATAGTTTACAAATATTCTTTACCGCATGATTGATTACAAGTTCGTGTCATCATACACTTTATCATAAGTTTGTATCTTATTTATGGATCTACTTGTACCCACTATGTAGGAAACAACTTAGTGAAGACCGGAAGTATTGTTGATTGATGGATTTAATTTATATGGTCATTCTTTGAAAGTTTTTGCTGAAATACTTCAAGTACCATACGGATACTGAAACCTGTGTTAAGGAATTTTTTATTTATATGGTCCTTCGATATTATCATCTTCAGAATGTGTATGTTTGTACAAGCTGAGTGTTCACATGTTAAAGGTCGGGTTGAGTATCGATATACCACTAAGTGCCACCCAAATTTTGTTGTGAGATAATGATAAACTGACTGTCAAATTCGAAAGAACAGACGATTTTAATGACAAAATAAATTTTATTTGATAAAAATCGGTTCAAAAACGGCTAGATGTTTCGTATTATATAGTTTATTCAATAGGGTTAGTCACCGGCCATCACTTTGCGATAAATTTTTACTTTTTAGAACAATTTAAATAATGCTCAAACACAACTATTAAAACCATCCGAATAGGTGTTAAAAAGTCGTTGATTGAATTTCTATTAAATCAACATATTAAATGCACAATTTTGTATGAACAAAGACTTAAAGTAGTGATTTGTTTAAAAACAGCGCACTCTGCGTTACGGCTATATTTGAATAATAACATGGGTTTTACGTAGTTGTTTGAAAATATTAAAACTTTTGGAGCATGGTGAAGTTATTACTACAGTATCACTTTGTTCCGGAATGGTGCACGTTTTGGTTACTTAAGTTAAGTGTGACCAATACTCAAGTATCCCTTTAAACCAGGCCTGGAGTCAGGGAGGGGGAAAGAAGGAGGAGGGGGTGTACGCCTCCCTAATAATTCAGAATGGATCAATTTGTAGTCATCTCGGCCATGTAAATTATGATTTCGGGCAATGATTGACGCCCCCCCCCCCCCCGCCCGTCTTCCCCACCTACGGATACAACTAAATCATATGTCCCATTCTATTGAAAGGTGTGCCTCGTTTTTTCGAAGGTTCGTTGTTCCGAAGGTTCTCTATAACAAACCAAATTTTATTTTCGAATAAACGAGCCCCATTTCTTTTTCGGATTAATGAACCTTCGGAATAACGAATCTTCTGAAAAATGACCTTTTGAAATAACGAACTTTTGTAATAAAGAACCTTCGGAATAACGAACCTTCGGAATAACGAACCTTCGGTATAATTGAACCTTCGGAATAACGAACCTTCGGTATAATTGAAACTTCGGAATAACGAGCTGGCAACCTAATAGTGATCTTGGCCTCGGCCGCGATTGGGATTGGTCCTGTCTTTGTACATTGCGCACTATTCAAGTCGACATCTCTAGTGCCGGAAATGTTCATAAGTCCAATGTGTTTCTTACTATTCGTGCTATAAGCTGATTATAAAGAAAAAGTAGATTATTTGCCACATCTGCAACATTGATTTTTGTATATAAGCATTATAAAGAAAATGATTTAACTTTCATATTTCTAAACAAAGGGGTCAGAGAATATTTGCTATTTAGGAATAGTGCAGACATAAAGCAAACTATTATTTAAAGGTTTGTTGGGGTTTGCCGTATTGGGAACACCATAAAATTCAAGATGACTGCCCCTAATGTGCATATTTGTTGGTGCATACAAATATTCATATGCAAACAACTACAGGATTCTTTATGTTACAATCATGTTTTATGAATAATGTCTCTTTTCCAATGTGTTTTTGTTTTTGGTTTTGTTTTGTTTGTTTTGTTAATGGGGGGGGGGGGGGTGGCAACAAAGCCATTTCAGATACGTATGGCCATGTACAACCCATGTACATCCAAGATGAAGTACAAATCTGAATTTCCCGAGGCTTGTAAAGTACAAGATAACCCTCACAATCATACCGAATTGGAATCAAAGTGTAAAAGGCATTTTCCTGTATCATACTATGAGTGGATTTAGGCCTGCAAGTCGTTTTTTTTTTTTTTTTTTTTTTTTGCTGTTGTTAAGGATTTATTGTATTGGCACTTAAACCTGTGTGAGCATTGTCTGGTCTGTTATTTATTTTATAAATAAGTGTTGAGAATGTTGCATCTACTATTATATCTATTAATCTATATACATTTTTAAGTTATTGTCGTCCGTGCAATTATCGTTTTCCATCATAATTTTGCCTAACCTTACACCATACTTAAATAACAGGGCATGTGTGCGTGGCAATGTCTTCGAAGTATTCCTATTGTATACCCGGTGACTAGTTTCGCACCAGTCGTGGTAAACCGGGACGTATTATCCAGCCCTGGGTTAGAATTTATTCTCGATTTATCGTCATCCTTACGTTTCCTATAATTGTCTGACCTTCAATAAATCTGGAATCTATCACAAATGGAAAAGAGTGATCTTTTACAAGAAAACAATATAATCCACACATATCTTGCGAACAAAATTCGTGTAATAATGATATTTTTGTGATCATTAATGTTTCTTCATTTATATTATAAGCCATTTCATAAATTATATATGTAGGTGATCTACATAATATGTACAGTCATAGTATGACTGTTAGTCGTTGATTGTTTTTATTAAGGATCTATTTTTATTTGCATGTTGCCTATCAATTGTTTGGTCTGATAATGTATTATATAGGTAATTATTTTAATTGGTTTACTATTAGATATATAATATAAATTAATATATTGTTTTACTATTATATATAATAACTATAATAATTGTTTTTTTTTATATGCGCTATTCCGGTGAGGATCACAGCGCTTTAAAGATTATTATTACCCCGGTCAACGGATACACACTGCAGTCATTCCCGCACATAACGTGCGGTTTTTCAATTTATATATAATACTAATTAGTATTATTGTATTCAATGGACTGTCATCCGTGCTAATATTGTTTTCAACCATTGCCTTACCTTTCATCATATAAAAATTGCAGGATATGAGGTCGATCACACACACACACTCAACACACGCATACGCAATTTGAAGATATATATGCAGATGAAACCGATTGAGAGGAAAGCGGAAATGTAATTGTGCTTAATCATAATTTATTCTGAAAGGGACCGACAATACTTTGCAGCATCCGTGAGTGTTATGCACAGTGGATGTAGACAAGCATAGATGTTCCGATTCTGTTTGGGTATACACGTTATTCACAATACGTTATTCGTTATTCACAAGTGAATATATAACATTACCAAATGAACAGTACTACTAAACGTGATGGTTATATATTTATGTACACAGCATATGCATAAGTTAACCAAAAAAAATTGCTAGAAAAACATATATATATATATATATATATATATAGTTTATCAAAATCGCAGAACAGTATTTAAATTGCTTTTCTTTAATATTTTACAATTATGCACATGTAATACGTACTTCATGTATGCTGGTACATGTATTTACTTGCTAAATGTAGATAATACAATACAATAACAGTGACAAAAGTATTTGACATTTAACAAAAGTGTATGTTTGGTTGTGTTCTTGCTTTCATGTAAATCTTTTTCTTTTTTTTAGTAACACATCTCTAAGATAATGGCCTGTTACTATACTATTGCATAAGTATATTATGTGTTTCGTATTGTTATGTGCTGTAAACATTACATTTATTAGCGTTGTTTTAAGTGAACACTAAATGTACAATAATCATGATACGAAATAAAACTTATTTAATGTGGAGCATTGTATGAATTGAACACTAATAATATGTTTAGTGATGATATGTATTTTCTCCTGATTTGAAAATACCACATAATGAAAATTACTTAAATAAGTATCATCGTTGATGGACTTCGAATATGTGATTTACTCTGTTTAGTAAACGTCGCATATAATACATGACTATATGAATGAACAATTTACTTATATTAAGCGATTAGAATATTATTGTAGGAGTAAGCATAACAGATCGATCATTAGATTGATAACCCGCATGACTGATACGTTGCAATTGATGTTTACACAGTAATACCATTATACAAACCAAATCACATGAAATTAAACTTAAAAGTGACCCTTTAAATACTAGTATGCGTTTTAAATTGATCCATTATCTATACGATGTGTAAAATATACTGTTTAGATACACAAGTTGTCTACCCTTTGTATCCGTAAAATATGACTATGAGAAATGATGTCTTTAAAAACAATATTGCTAAATAACTTGGTAAGGTAAGTTCTTTGAATGTTACTTGGCATATGTAGGATAAAAGATTAAATATAAAGGACATTATTGTAAAACACCACACCCCTACGCTCGTATAACCAACCTTGTGATGGAACGTAGTTTTACCAACATGGTATTATGCAAATTTGGCTTTAAAAAACACCTATTAATTGGTGTATTTACAAACTTATAAATTGATCCGGTCCTGATAGATATCAGCAACGCAGAATCGCTCATACACTACCGTGTATTACGTCCACATGGCAATACACGAGGTGTTCACAATCGGGCTTGTCCCTAGCTTGTCGATATCTATCCCAGCGCTAGCGGGGCGGACAGCCTGAATGGTCGGTCGATTAATTAATTTCACAGGCGGAAATTTTATTTCTTCCGATATTATTTTATCTAACGATGTTTAGGTTCGGATTTCGCATTGTATCATCTGCGGTACTTATCCTAACAATTTGCGATTTTATCAACGTGTCATTTTCATGGTGAAGTCATATATGAAATAACGTATTCATTATCCGTGTAGTGGCTCGTATGAGTGAAAATAAGTCCAATCGTTGTCCAGGTCTGAACCCGCGAATTTTGGTGGCGCTATATACCAACGGCGCGCAAATAGTTTCGACAATCGCTCATGTCTTGTCCCACATTTCGCAAGAAATCTATGCCTACGAACGACCTTAGCTGCAGCTCGTAGTCTTTCAGGTAAAGTAATCCCTTATGTCTGCGCATGGATCGAATGAAACGATTCAGAACGTCTACCAAGAGGTTATTTTTTGTTCGAAAGAATCAGTTTCGGCGGTGCAAGCCGGTCAAGACTTGGGCAAATGCCTCCTCAACTGTCACTCCCTATCAATTCGCGGGTTCAACAGCTCATAGTCAGACGAATCAAAGAACTCGTCCATATAAAGTTGGCCTGGATCTCTGCCCAAGGGTTCCGATGTCACTCCCCATCGTTCT
>JAUELG010235819.1:0-15726 GCA_031471515.1 Dendraster excentricus | reverse complement strand
TTTTGAATGATAACATGAGAATTACTTTGTTGTTTGAAATTATTTAAACTTTTCGAGCATGGTGAAGTTATTACTATGACTTTTGTCCATAATGGTGCACGTTTTGGTTACTAAGGTTAGGCTTGACCAATACTCAACCCTCCCTTTAAATAGTAAACATTGACAACAAATTTAACTAGATATCTGAAATTGTCTTAATTTTGAGCACTCATATGAAAACTGTAATGGTGAATATTAAACATGGAAAACAAGTTTAATTTGGTTTTATCTGGTTGATCAGCAACGAGTCCTGTATTGTTCATATGAACTGTAATGGAGAATATTAAACATTGGAAACAAGTGTGACTTGGTTTATCTAGCCGATCAGCAACAACTTATAATGTAAATATGTTAAATATTAGGTTGCTTGAAACTCTGCCGCTGGTAATGATCAAATCACTAGATGCATGATCAAGATAGGATCAAACAGAAATAAAGAAATACTAGCATGCTCTCCGCCAAGTTCCCTCTGTTTATTTATATATATATTGGTTATTGTTATTATTATCTTTGTAACAAGTCCTGGGGGTAATACGCTTTTATGTTTCATCAAGAAGTAATTATTATATCATGCTTTGAGTAGTTTATGACAGATTGTTTTTTCGTAATGAAAGTAAGTTGTTTTCCATAATTCACTTTAAGTAAAACAAAAATGAACCCTAAAAATTGTGTCCAGGTTATTGTTCATGAAACAAGTATACTTCAATCTCCAATTAAATATAATTTTCTTCTTACATATTCGCTAAATCTTTACTGGAAACTAACACAAAATTAAAATTGATGTTTCTCCCTCAGCGTTCCCAGAAATGCTCTCAACACCGCTACCAATCAGACTGTCATTTCACACTTATTTGCTTGTAATTAAGTTTGCAAAATGAGATAAGTGATATTCATTTTTATTAAATCATGAAACAAAATATATTTTTGTTGACATTATATTCAAACAAAAGAATAAAATTTCACACATTGGGCAATTTAAAAAAACAATAAACCAATCATTACAGTCAATATTTTCATACATCTTACTCTCAGATAATCAAACTAAAATATAATGGAAACTAATAGTTGTTCACAAAACTGTATGATTTGGAATAGTTTTAGCTTCCAACTAAGCTAGCATGGTTCTTTGAATATGATATTATAATACTATAATATGATTGATTTGTATAGCACCTTATCTAATTGTGATAATCATTTCTAAGCGTGTTACAATGATAATCCTACATCCCTTCATAGGATGCACTGCAAACAAGGCAATAGTTGTTCACAAAACTGTATGATTTGGAATAGTTTTAGCTTCCATCTAAGCTAGCATGGTTCTTTGAATATGATATAATAATAATATAATATGCTTGATTTATATAGCACCTAATATAATTGTGATAATAATTTCTAAGCATGTTACAATGATAATCCTACATCCCTTCATAGGATGCAACACAAACAAGGCAAGCACACATTGTGTACACCATCTTCACTCATTGGGGAGCATTCCTTCCACGTGGCTCATGGGCATTGAGATCTTCTCATACAGGCTTCCACCTCCTACCAGGTCCCCTTTTATACTCCTGGGTAGAGATCATTGATTGTGGATAAATTGTCTTGCTTAGGACAGAAGGGGTAGACAGGGTTTGAACTTGGGATCCCATGATCGGAAAATGCACACTTTAGCAATCTTGCCACACCATGGAACTTAGCTATATAGCAGGGCTCTATGGAGGCAGAAGGCTTAGAACAGGAATGAGGAATATGTTTAGGAATGAAGCAAAATGATGCAGCTTTGTGTGGATAAGAGAACTGGAAACTCCAATGTTCATGTTAATATTGTACATCAATAAATAAGTAAGAGAGACAGAAAGAAAGAGAGACACACACATATAAAGAGAAAGAAACATGGGATTCATTATTGTTTTCTGTTTCTCATGTGCATCAAAACATTTTCCTTATAAAAAAAAGAGCAAAGCACAAAGTGATTAAATTTACCATTTGCATATTACCATGAAAATTGGATCGCCGCAAGAAATAAAGGAAATTCTAAAAGCACAAAACAAAGCTTTCTAAGTGCTTTTTTCAAGGCCGACCAGAGCATAGTTGACCCGTTTTTTTCAGCAATACTATTTTTCCAGCAATAAATGAAATGATTGAAATTCCTTGAAAGAGAAGAGTCCATTCCCCTTGGGTTGAGAACGTGACATGAAAATATTTTTTTTAGGAGAAATTCTTTTAAAAAGGCCCCAAGCCTGCATTAATGTTCTTGATTTAGAAAATGTTTAGTTTAAAAGGTAAGCTTATTGAAATACCAACATCATATAAGAGCTTTGATATATGGTTGCACACAGTATATTTTCTGAATAGGCAAATTGAGATCAAGCTACAAAACAATAAGACAGATTTACAGAGTAAACTAAAGTATGAAAGAAGAGAAAATATATGTACTGTTTGCGTGACTGAAGAAGAAAGTACATTTTTACAACGATAGTTTGCTGAATTATCCTTTAATGATAGCATAAATTACATCATACACAATGCCTACAATACATAAACATAAAACATCATCAGTAAGCAATGTTGGTGATAAGATTGGAAAGGCGCTCAACTGCAAAACACAGGTACAGATTTTGCGAATGTTGTTGCCTGTATACTGCACCTCTCTCCTTCAGCATTTAACTGGGTTACTATTTTTTTCTGAAATCCCTATAGACTCTGTGCATACTGAGGCCCATCAGGCTAAGCCAGTTCATCTGCATTGCTGCACCCCACCATGCGACAATAATGGGTACTTGGCTATCAACTAGGGTGTGTCAAGTAATAGTGCATGTAGGAATGCTCCCCAGGGAGTGCAGAGAGTGCACAATTAGTGCTACATTATTGATCCTTGGCTGTATCAAATGACCAAACGTATAACTAACAAAAGATTGCAATTCCCTCTGGGAAAGAGTTGGTGAAATAATGGAAGAGGCTAACATATATAAAGACAACTTTATGTTTGTTCAGTCTTTTATTTTTACCTATAGATCAAAACTAGATCTTGAAATCCCTTGAGTTGAACCTATTCAATAAATGATTCCAGGATATTGCATATATGCACAGTATATGTCAGGCTCATTAATGATTCAATCTCTGCATGAAGCCAGTGAGGAACCATGAACCTTTGCAAAAGAGGGTAATTTATAAGTAGTTGTACTTTGAGTCCTAATGGCACATTACAGTACCAATTCGGTTCACAACCATTGCAACAGCAATTTAAGGACAATTTTTTAACCCTTTTGTAACCTTCATTTCTTGGGTGAAGCCATAACTCGCAGGTTAAAATATATTTAAATTTGGTCTACATATCAGACTTATTCTTGCTGGTTGCGTTGCTTCCAACATGCATACATTTGCAGAGTTCATTCCTATACTTGGAAGTGAAATTCCATTACATTTCGCATGAATTCTTACAAATGTAAACATGGTTGGCAAAATTTTTGTAACAAATCGTGTAACTCGTCAATTGTATAGGGTGTATGCATCTGATTTTCTTCTATTGTCTCCAAACATATGAGGGTGTAGATTTGCACACATGCAAATGTTTGACGCTTAAGGAAGCATCAACCATGGTGGTTCTGTAGGTTTGTGTGAGTAATCACATTGTAAATGAACAACACAACCCTGTGGAAAGTGTTGGACATCCATTTAATATCAAACAAGAATTCTAAAACAAATAGAATGGTGAAGTGTGATGTGAATGTTCAAATCAGAACTTCATTTTCTTTTTTTTATCGGTATATCCCCAAAGATTTTTGCGAGATAATGCAAAACTGACTGTCGAATTCAAAGGATACTATTTTAATGACAAAATAAACTTTATTTGATCAAAATCGGTTCAGAAACGGCTGAAATATCCATAAATGTAGTTTCCATCACTTTGCGATATTTTCAGATTTTTTTGGAAAAAATTTAAAAATGCTCGAAAACTATTGTGCAAACAATCTAAATAGGTTTTTAAAATGTCGTTGATATTTCTATTGAATCAAAACATTAACTGCACAATTTTGTATGAACAAAGGCTAAAACCAATGATTTGTTTAAAAACAGCGCCCTCTGTGGTTAACAGTTAACGGTTATTTTTTAATGATAACATGGGTTTTACATAGTTTTTTGAAAATATTTAAACTTTTCGAGCATGGTGAAGTTATTACTATTACTTTTGTCTGTGATGGTGCACGCTTTGGTTACTAAAGTTAAGCTTTACCAATACTCAACCCTCCCTAACCCATCAGTGCCTAAGCTCCACATATTTGTGGGATGGTAGTCCTACACTGAAACAAGATCAATACTGGTTATGTGAAGAGTACAGCAAGAAAGAGCATAAATTCCTCCATTTTTAGAGCTCTATTTTGTTACTCTACCTGCTTTAGTTATTTTTTAATGATTTTTTAATGAATGTAAATCACTATAATTATCAGAAATCCTTAAATTGGCAACACATTGTGAAATTTTTAAAACAGATATTGGCATTCAAATTGGCAACTTTGCGGCAAAGTCACTTTTATTTGTCTTAAATTTAACGGCCAACACAATTTACGAGTTGCTAATTTGTAGAGGAAAACAAAGATCAATTTTGCCTTAATATGGCTCTCGTCCTTGATGGGTTTTAAAGAACATACTAACAAATAATGTCCTAATACCGAAAATCAAATGATAATGTAGGTATTAGCCGGGATATGCATATCCAAATCAATATGTTTGGCAATACGCACTCACAGTTATAATGCTTTGGTTCATTAAATTATGAACCAGAGCAATGAAGTAACATTTATTTGGATGGCCATATCTCAGCCAATACTCAGCATATCAATTGAATTTTGGTTTTGCACATAATTTTTGATGTTCCTTCAGAAACTGAAGTGCACATTTTAAAATTCTATAAATAAAATGTATAAGTCATGGGTCCTGTACTCAATTAATCTGTGTCACTCTTTGCTTGATGGTCCCCTTTAAATAATTCCTTCAAGAGACAATTATTACAACTTTATTTAAGCAGCCTCATAAAAACAAATTCCGAAGATGCGTAATACATATTCATCCGTCGTGAAGCCTAATCAATAATTGCACATCACTGTGATTAATGCACATGTTGGCCTCATCACTTATACAATACCCTCCAGGTCAGGTGGAGATGTAATACTCTTAACCTCATAGTTTATTCATGGTCCGACAATTCTTTGAATATTACATGAGAGAAAGACCAATACTCTCTAGACCAGTGTCCCCGCATCGTTCAGCAATTCCTCACAGAGTATGTTTAGAATTTACATACAGTTTCCATAGTTGATTAAATCCACTACCCACTCAGTTCCCATGGTCAGGGGAAAGCCTAAGAGGCGATATCAGCTGAAATTGTGAGGGTGCATTAGTGTGGTTAGGCATTATCTTTGCATGTTCTTGAGCAATCAGAAAAATCAAGGAGGGAAGAGGAGGAGGGGGAGAGGGGTGGGGCATTTAAGCACACCCCCTCCCCTCCCAGGGCCTTAATAGTTAACCCGTTGAGGACGAATTGGGTTAACACATAGCTGATGAATGAGGTATAATAATACCTCATTCTCTAGATTTGCTACGTCATTTAACTAGAATCTAGTATACATTTTCGGGACCAGTCCTGAATAGGTAAATCTGTTCTGGAAATAACAAGCATGATCCCTAGCGTTGATCTGTGGTGGACACTGGGTCCACACCACATACATTGCCATTCCATATTAGATTCGTCCTGGCTCCTTGAATGTCTGCATGGAGCTTTAGGTTATATACCCCTGTATAATTCCCCCCATCCTTCCTTATTTAATGCGATGATTATTAGATTTATATTGACTCTGGCTTCCTGACCAAACAGTCTCCAGTGAGCCAGACATAACAACACCAAACATTTAGCAACCCTCTTCCCTCGTTAGGTTATCAACACAAATCAATTTGTCTGGGATAGTCTTGATATTGGGGTGAATGGACTTGGTTGAAAATTACTATGTCTGTGACAGTGTTACATTGGAAAATAGATGTTTTTTTTATAATTTGACATCTCATCAGTATGTTTTGGGGATTTCGTCTCATGAAAATGTAAGATTGTGATTGACCTGTGATGTACTGCAGAAGGACTGCAGTAGGGAGCACACGACAAGGCATGCAATGCCTAATTTTCAAACATCCCAGTCATACTTGCATCTAGCACTGGCTCAGCACTTGCCTAAGTGCCAGACGAACATATGAATAAACAGTGGCTTAACATTGGCCTGCTTTGTGCATGTGCATTAGATATTGTTAGTATGAATGTGTAGCCATCTTATCCCAGGCCAGTGGCGAGCCAGTGCCAGTGAACCCAACACAAATCAATATAACTTGGACAGTGGTATTTGGGTGAATGAACTTCATCCATGGATGGATAGACATCTTATCACTGGGTCTCGTCATCCAACTCATGTGATCCTTATACTGCAATTTACTCTGCTAGAGGGACGTCTGACTTTCCCAGACTCTGAAAAAACAGAGTGCTCATGCAGTACGTGCTGCTTCTCCACTGATCTAGAAAATTCTTTAAGTTACACTCCCGTATTGGTACTTCAAAAAATGCCCCATGACAATGAATTGTTTGGGTTTTATTCCATGATTTAAAAAGTTCAACGATAATGACATATTAAATGAGAATAAATCTTCTTTCAATTGTACTTGATTTCATATTTGTTTTATTCATGTATATATGTATCGTCCAGCAAGGCAAAATTTTGATTACCAAAAATACATGCAATGTTTATACAATTCATCCAAAAGAGGATTTTAGATCATTGTTGATGACATCTCTATTTAATCAATAGTTTAACCAATCAGTTTTTAGAGAACGCCCTCTTGAGTTGACACAGCTATTTTTATGCCTCCGCAACAAAGTTGTCGGAGGCATTATGTTTTTGGGTTGTCCGTCCGTACGTATGTCCCGTTCTCGTGATCGCGTTATCTCAACAACCGATTGACGGATTCTTACCAAACTTGGTATATGTATGTATCTTGGGGAGCCAATGATCTGATTAGATTTTGGAGCCATGAGGTCAAAGGTCAAACGTCACAGGGCTCATTATATATGCAAAAATAGCTCGTGATCGCATTCTCAAGAACCGGTTGACGGATTCTTACCAAACTTGGTATATGTATGTATCTTGAGAAGCCAATGATTTTGGGGTCATGAGGTCAAAGGTCAAAGGGCTCATTATATATGCGAAAAATGCGTGATCGCGTTTTCTCAAGAACCGGTTGACAGATACTTACCAAACTTGGTATATGTATCTTGGGGAGCCAATGATCTGATTGGATTTTGGGGTCATGAGGTCAACGGTCACAGGGCTCATTATATATGCAAAAATAGCTTGTGATCGCGTTATCTCAAGAACTTGTAGACGGATTCTTACCAACCTTGGTATGTGTATGTATCTTGGGGAGCCAATGATCTGATTGAATTTTAGGGTCATGAGGTCAAAGGTCAAAGGTCACAAGGCTCATTATATATGCAAAAATAGCTCGTGATCGTAAAATCTCAAGAACTGATTGACGTATTCTTACCAAACTTGGTATATGTATACATGTATATTGGAGAGCCAATGATCTGATTAGTTTTGGGGGTCATGAGGTCAAAGGTCACAGGGCTAATTAATTATGCAAAAATAGAATCGCGTGTTAGCGGAGGCATAATTTTCAATTGCGCGCACTCGAAGATCCATCTAGTTTATTGATAATTTGGGTTTTTACTTTTTTACTTAATTTAATTGTGAATGTACCTTTTGACCTATTAGCTTGTACGGTAATGATGCAGGTTTTGGTTACTAAAATGTAGTTTGACCAAAACCTAACTCACCCTTTAGGGAGGAAACAATTTCAAATACTTGCATCTATCCGAAGTCAAATTAATGCAAATGACTTCTCTGAAATAAGTAATCCTGTAAACCCAAACGTGACCCAATCACCACTAGGTTACAAAGTCCCCATACAAGTTGATACAGGACCCAGCAGGTTCCTGTATACAAAGGGTTAATACTGATGGCACAGCTACTGATGAGAAATGGCAGGAGTTGATGGGAGGATCGTGTCAAGGAATCAAGCAATCAATTACAAGAGTATAACCTTCTTCAATGCAGTAAGCCATTCCAGACTCGATTATTCTGGAAAAATACTGGAAAACAGGAGAATGCACTAGCACATCGACCTGTTTTCTATTCGATTCTGCGATCTAATACAAAATGAAAATCAATATTCTACTGTGGAAGGGACATATATGTGATCAGCTATAGCAAAACCCTGTAGTTGTTGATAAAAATCAAATTGTAGCTCATCATACTGTTAGATAGACCTCAATACAAGCATTCATCATATGCTTCATGCAAATGATTTGATCAATAATTGACAAAGATATAATTGTTTTAATTTTACAATCATCCTTTCACAGACATTATGAAAACTTGACCTGTTGACTTTGATATTCTTATATCCCCATACACTTCATACTAAAGCCACCTCATTTCCGTAGTCAAGGCATTTTAAAAAATGTCACTTTCTTTAAAACATTATTACTGACCAGTGTAGGGCTTTGCTATATACTGTAGTCCAGATGATACAGAAGTTTGAACACCTGACTTTGCCTATCATGACCATTAATCATAAGCACAGGCAACTGTCTAGAAAACTCCCTAGGAAGTGGTAAAGGTGCACTTTGTTCACAGGAAAGAATTGACGCATATGCATATATCGATCAATGGGATAATACTGCAAACTGCAAAAGCATATGTGTGAATAATACATGATTCCAGAAAGTTATTATCAACTGCGGATCGCCTTACATGTAAAAGGTGGCCCCAGTGTGATGTAATAATGGTAGATCATTTGTTACACTTGATGGCAACAATGCTGATTAGATACAGCGTGGGTTGATGGGTGAATCGTGCGTTGAGAAAGACCAATCAATTGGGAAAGTACAGCGTTCCTCCGCACATTAACGATTGGATCGAAGTACAGTAGTGTAGCCAACTTTGCCAGGGTCAAACTATTCCCATGAGGGTGGATGGGATTTGGGGGGGAGGGGGGAGTGGGGGGAGATGGGATGGAGGAAAAAGATGCAGCCTTACAATGTTGTATCACTATGTTATTTATTAGGGGCAGCTACGGGAGGGAGAAGGGGGGGGGGGCACAGATGAGTGTGGGATGACTGCTAGCCCTATCCCCCATCATCTTCCCTGCCCTGATATCCCATTAAATACCATTTACTTCAATCAAATGAATTACTCATTCATGGATACTGATTGTAGCTAACACTCTAGGCACAAATTTGAGAGTATCATTTAAAAACAAACTAATTAATTGAGCTTGGGGTTTGCAAATGTGTTGTCACCCCTTTAATGTAGATTCTCTGTTCTTGTTTTGAACAGAGGAAATAGAGCAGAGAAACATGTAAATAATGAAAAGTAGCATACTAGAGAGGTAACAATATAGTGATATTAAAAACATTCAATTCAATTAATTCAATTAATTCAGGTAGACCTGCAGTGTAAAATATACCTGATAATCCATTTTTATATAGCACTTCATCATGAAAATCCCAAAGCGCTCAGAGCATTAGTACCTTGTATTTAACTGAGCTACCATGATGGGGCGCTCAAGCATTTCAAGGAATATACTACTGCCAAGTTCCATTTACTTCCCCTGGTTGAAAGCACCAAATGTGGATAAAGCATCTAGCTGAAGGATACATGAGCAGCAGCTGGGAATCAAACCCACGACCCTTGTATTGAAAGACAAAGGTCCAAACCAATATACAACAACACTCACATGATAAGCTGATCAGACAAGTTTATCTGCTTTTTTATCATATTTTTTTCTTCAAAACAAGAGACTAAAGTCACTAAAATATCACCTGCCCTACTGGGCCACAAGGCAAAAGGGTTAATTTCTTGCAATGCATACACCCATAGCTGACAGTGTTGTTTTGGAATGCAATTTAGTAAGTGGTTGTCAAAGGTGATACAAGGGATTCTGATTTATTGTTTGTCTTGCATTTATTGAAAAAAAACAAACAAATGAAAATGACATTACAACAACTATTAATTATTACTTATTTGTATATTCAATCATGTATTTCATGTCTCCTGTTAGAATATATATTGTGTCTCATTTTGGATATCATACTTTTTGTTGAAAATGAAAACAAATGAATGAATGAATAAGATGAATAAGAATAGGCGCTTAGAGATGATTATCAATCATACAATATAAGGTGCTATATAAATCGCAATTATTATTATTTATAAGATGTTTTCTCCATAGTTTTAAAACAGATAAAGTTCTTCCCGTGCCAATTCCGGCACATAAGTCAGTGCCTTTCTCCAATTTATTAGCCCTCGGCTACACATCTACTAGATGTAGTAAAAACTGCAGCAGGGGGCCAGTTCTCTGGTAACTTGTGTGATTAAATTTCCCTTTTCCATTCTATAAATGCCAACGCCTGGCTAGCAGGCAGAAGGTAGCATGTTTAAAGTCTTTGGTATGACCCAGTCTGGGTTGGCACCTCACACACGGGATGGCCTCCCGTGCATGAGGCGGACACTCTAACCGCTAGGCCATAGACCTTAGCCTAAATGTACATGGGACCAGTACCGAGTGGGACAATTGTTTCTATCACTTGAACAAAAATAAAACTGCAAATTTAGTTAAGTGCTGAATCATAATAATAAAGGGGGTATGTACGAGCACTTACTGATAATGGTCCAAGGGAGATGGTGAAACAACCCTAGTGGAGAGCTGATTAATTAAGCTAGTAGTTATCAACGTCATATATGACAAGTACAATATCTTATTTCTATTGTTATTTTGCCAAACATATAACTGAAATGTTGCATTATGTGAACTAGAGAAAACTTTGCAAAGATGAAGAACCCCTTTTGTCCTACAGGAATCGAGTAGGCTACGTAGAAAATCTATGGAGATTTGAGAATCTCGTGGGGCAGGGTATATACCGATGAAGGTGTTGGAAGACGTGGTGACAGAGCGCTAGCTGGCAGCGTTATTTGCAAACTAATTGAGGTAGTGGTCGTCAAAGGTGGTGAGACAAGTTTGATTGCGTTTCGCTTCCCACGTGAATCTCGATTGTATGTGTGTGGGAGAGAGGCCCGGGGGCCAGCACGTCAAATGATGGCACACACTAGTCTCATCCATCTAGACCCTTTCCATTAGGATCAAGAGAAAATTGAAAATGTAGTCAGGATGTAACCTTTTAAATGGGGACAAATGTGAAAGGGAAACATTTGACCAAACCTTTATTGAAGGGACTTGGTAACATTGTTCAAATCCTCAAAATCCTATTGTAATTTTAGTTCTTCCCAAATACCTTGTTATATTCGCATAGCAATAAAAGCATTGGCCAGGTTTTTTTTTCTTTAATTTCCTTTAATTATTATTATTATTATCATTATCATTATTATTATTATTAATATTATCATTATCATTATTATTATTAATATGTACCATTGTCATTCTAATATTTCCAGAAGATTCTTAATTTTTGTACTGTCAAAGCATTTTGATCAATGAGACCATCTGCTGAATCATGATGAAGACAACTTTGGATGTGGCTTCATAAGAAAGGGGTGTTCATGAAAAACATAATTCATGAACTATGATGTCAAGGTTGATATATTAACAAAAACAGTTGTACAACATGGCCCAAGATTCCTAATCATAATCCTAATCCTAAACCTATGTATTTGGATTGTGCTAGCAGGTCACTGGTCATATACCAAATGGGAAGATACTAGAGACCACGCAGAAGATGAATCAATTTACCATTTATTTTAAGTTTCATTAATTTATAAGGAAAGCCTGGGTGCAAGGCTATCGACAAGAGGGGGAAGAAAAACAGAGTAGCCTGAAATTGAGTTATGCATGCAGTGTATACACTCAGGGGGAGACTGAAACAAACAAGCCACCAGAATCCCAATATTCCTCCCCTTTCCTTTAAGTACAGACAAAAATGGAGAGAAAAGTAACAAGCATTAGCAAGAAACTAACTATCGAAACATAGGTTTGATTATACATGGGAAAAGTGATAAATACATGTGGGAGGGGATGGGGGCAAAACCAACCTCAACACGGCAAAAAGACCCCACCCCCCCCCCCCCCCACACAAAGTAAAACAAAACAAAAGTAAATTTGCATAAATTAAATGCAAAACGAAGTCCAGTGTGTTCTTTTTATGAAAATAGGGACAAAATGGCTTGTCCGTTGTTTAGAAAAACTAACATGAGCTATTGAAAAATCACTTGTTAAATTCACTAAAAATAACAAAACAAATGACATACCAATTGAGTTGTTTGCAAATGCACATTTTTGTATGATATGCCCACACACACCAACACACAACAAATCAACACTCTACATTCTTGTTATCAGTATTGATAAGTGAAGGTTTGATGAAAAAAAGCAGACTAGTACCGATGCCCCACATTTTGTTTCCCCGTTCATTCATTATGCATAATCAGGATCCCTAATACCCGCACACTATAAATATTAGAATTGACAGGCCTCAAGCTATAGCATCTACGTCACTGCCACTGCAGATGCTACTGGCTCAAATGCAACAGTGAATTCATGCAAACAGAAGCTTATATTTAAACCTACAGGTATCTGATCCAAACAAAGTCTTACAAAAAACTTGAAAAAACTCAGTAAAGTATGCAGTAAAGTATTACCATGTAGCTTGTCAAGTTGAAATTAAGTGCAAGTCAGATCAAGATACTAAATGCGCAAATACAACATATGACTTGTTCAAATGTGCATTTTTCTGACTTTCAATTTATTGCAACTTTACAAAAGATTGAAACTCATTCTGTAATGGAGCCATGATAAAGAGTTCAGTTGTATGACTACACAACATACAAGTTTTCTATTATGTATAGGTTCAAATTTCCCAAGAAAAACAGATGAAACAAAAGTTATAATACAAATACAGAAATATAGAAACAAAAACAAAACAAAAGAGCAGGAGACATTTAAAGTAAATGTCAAATGAAAATTACAAATTAAAAAGTAATGCATACAAAATATGATAGGGCATTCATTATGCACACTGATATAGCTGCTAATACCCCAGTGCTATGGATACCAGAATCAGCTGCCCTACAGCTATGTAGCATACGCAGAGTCAGGTACGTGGGACATGTAATATTCAACATTCAAATCGGACAGGAATACTGAACTGACAAAGGGAACAAGTAGCTGATGCATCTTCAAAAATGTATGATAATACTCTTACAGAAAGTACTATGGTGAACTTTAAGTATTGCACAGTGCTAAACTATATGGTATGAGCTATATGTGAACATGCTTTGCGATTATACAGGGTGTTTCGCTTTGTAAGAATACATTAACCTGTTGAGGACGAATTGATTTTGCTATAACACGCATTTTCCATAGACTCAAGCCCGAAAAATTTCGGGACAAGTCCTCAACGGGTTAATATAAGTAACATTTATCCTAATCGAACATTTTCAGTTGTCATAATATAATACATACAGCACTTTTGTATGTAAACAATCATTCCACATAAATGTTTTAAAAATGTATGTAATTGCACGTATGTTTTGTCACACATCACATTATTGGGAGAAACAAACTGAATGAAAACAAAATGGTAAAATGGCATTGTGTAAACTCCATTGCTGGCAACCCGATAGAGTTCCCCCGCTAAGATCTAAAACGTCACAGTTCCGGCCGGATATTCCCCAAATCCAGACTCTACTGCCCTATTTCCTCTATCCCTCGTTAAAGGGACTTAGTAACGCTGTCCAAATACTACACAAATTACTTGGCCTCTAGATATTCTCTCATACAATATCATATTATGACAGAATTTGTTTTTTAAAATGTTCATTTTCCTAAAAGATATTTATGATAAACGGGTTATGATATGAGATAAGGGTTGAATTTCATGCCATGTACAAAGTAAGCACAGTGAATATAACTTTGCATGTTTGCTCATACATATAAATATGAGCCCCCCAAAAAAACAACAACAACATCCAAAAAACTTTAAATATTCACACATTACTTTGTTGACATATTAGATCACTTCAATACACATTTTGTGAATGACTAATCCTTTTTTGGACTTGTCTAAACAGTTACCAGATCCCTTTAAAGCATCAGTAGATGGTATAATGTTGAAACAAACTTTCTTCTGATCGCAAGTAAAAGGAACAAATCAATTTCCTCATTGTAAGAACCCTTTCTGTAGAGGCCCACTTTCAAGAGTAACCAGTTGTCAGGTTTGGCCTTTAGAAGCAGGCATTCATTATACATCCTAGATTTGACTTTATAAATGATAAATTTCATTTAGTTACAAACTGTTTATCCTCGGACAATAGATATGAAATGGGTTACTATGTTTGTCATGTTTTAGTCAGGTGGTCACTATACACAGGTTTGACTGTATCAGTAATGATAACAGGAGCCCCATTAACATCTGTACCAGATGCAATACTAAAGGGTTTAATTAATTAATTAATTTCCTAACAACAAAGTATGCAACCGGGATGTAGTTGTCAACTTTGTACAGTGGCCACTTATATATTTGAATCAGGCAGTCAAATGGTTGTATAATTTATGTTTTTTGTGAGATATGTTAATATTTTGCCCAGAAATATGAAGGATCCTGTCTCTAAAGTTCACCTAGTTAGAGGGGCGAGTTGCCATGTTTTCATCAGGTGGGCACTGTATATATACATGAGGCATGTTCACATCTTCAGTAGACAAATGATTGTAAAAGGGTTAATACATGTCATCCCAAAATGAACACCGTCTCCAAAGGTCACCTGTACGGAGTGACCAGTTGTGATATTTCCCAATATGTTCATTTTACACAGGTTGTGTCAGGTAAGAGTAGCCATTTGTTATGGGCACTATAACATAATATTCACATAATACTCAGTAGATAAACAATATTAAAAGGGTTGAATTCATGCCCTCACAAAATAATATGAAACAAGTCTGTAGTTATAGTCCATTTAGAGTGTTCACTTGTCATGTTTCCCTAAGATGGTAACTTCACACAGCTCGTGTCATTAATGTTGTTTCATATAGCAAGTTCAAATCTTCATTAGATGAACAATCCACTTTCTCCCAAAATGCTATAAAACATGTCTGTTGTCATGTTTCACTCTGACAGTCACTATATAGAAGCATGTTCACATCTTTAGTAGATAAACAATAATAAGAGGGTTTATATATTATTGTGATCTATTTACATAAGTATTATTATTCCCACTACACAGGTTGTATCATTGATGCAAGGCATGTTCACATCTTCAGTAGATAAACGATAATAAGAGCGTTGATGTTGTACAATAGACATGTTCACATCTGCATGATGTGAACTAAACCTAACACAAAATGTAACTTCACCCCTAAGCAATTGCCCATAATTTCATAACCGATTATTATTTCAAGCTGTCATCTTACCACAATATTGGCACATATGCTATATTCGATATGTGCAAAAATTAGAGATATTCATCAATTTATGGCTGAATGAGCACCAATTAAAGACAAAATTGCCGAATTCAAAAGTCACAAGGTATTGCGCGTGCCTGTACATTGTTGTGAATCTGTGCATGGGGCGGAATGCAT
>JAUELG010232524.1:0-15760 GCA_031471515.1 Dendraster excentricus | reverse complement strand
TATTGTGTATGGAAAATGGTTGAAACTGATGCCTTTTTAGAAGCGCCCTCTCGTCTTCAAAATGGCTCTTTTTGAATAATAACGTGCTTTTTACTTATTCATTTTGTAAGTTTATATACTTTTCGAGCATGGTGGAGTTATAACTTTTAGTTTTTAAGGTTATTGTCCAGGTTTGGTTACTAAAGTTCAGCCTTACCAAAACTAAACTACCCCTTTAAACGATTTTCATCTTTACTCGACGTAACCTAATTGTGCAAACATCTTTACCAAACTCTGCTCAGCTGGACTAAACTCGACTTGACTAAACCAAATTCAACCAGAGTAAATGGACTCGCCTAAAATTAACTGACTGATCTCGATTCGAATTGACTTAACTTAGCAAAATATAACCATATTAATGACCTCATGGCTTCTGTACTACCAGACTACGCTAGACCCGATACGTAATCGATTGAACGTATTAAACTACACTCAACGTAATTCGGCGCTGATTTTGAGTAACCTTAAATCTAGACTAAGATCAAGTCGATTAAAAAGGACTGACTGTTCCTAAATTCGAATTGACTTGACTAACTATTATGCAACATTAACCATTGCCTTATTTACAAAACTAAACTAGACTGCCTTTATTCGAGAAAATCGAACTATACCAAACTCGAAATTGCCTAAATTGACTATACTCAACTTTGCACAGATGTCACCTGACTTAACTAATTTTGACTTTTGCAAACTCGACTCGAACTGACTTAACTAGGGAATATACAACTAGACTAAAATTTACGAAAATTACCTGATTGAGCTAACCTATACTCGACTTTACTTAACAACTTTGTATTCAAATCGACTCGACATTATTATATTGAACCAGGCTCATCTTGACTAGACGCAAATTGATTTGTGATTTGACTACGCTGTGCTGAACTTGACTAGTCTAACATTGACTGAATATAAATTCTCATTGACTTTATTAAGCACCATTTAACTCACGTGAGCTCGTCGCGACACGGAATGATTTGGCTTTAACTTGACTTAACTTGACTTGTATGGGTAAACTCGACTCTACATCACTTCACTACTGTACTACAGTCAACTCGAAACGAATTTGATTGATTAATATTGGCTTGTCCGGATAGTAAATAGACAAACCTTGACTTGACCCGAATTTACTTGACTAATTATCTATATATAGATTACTTGACTCGCATTAACTTGACTAAATTTCATAATACCAAACTAGATACATTGCCAGAATTTACTTGAGTTCATTCACTTTCTCTTAAGGTACACCAAACTCGAGTCGATTCGAATTTAAAAGACTAAACTCGATGGAATTACAGTCATTTTAGCTGTATTGCAATCGACTCTACTCAAATATGACTGAAATTTCCTTAGAACAAACTCAACTCCGACTTCAGTACTTCATCAGAATTGCCGCGAAATTACTTAAGTCACATGATACCAGAACTGACTAGACCAAACTCAATACGATTTGAGTAATTTCAACTCGACTCGAATTAACTTGACTGAAATCCGTTTACATCAAACTTGACTCAAATTAACTTGACTGAAATTCGTTTACATCAAACTCAACTCGACTCGAATTAACTGGACTAAAATTCGTTTACACTTAACTCAACTCGACCTATCTGACAACTTAACTGACAACAAATCTACTTTACTTACCATACGTTGGTATTTGTCATCTGACTATAGAGTTGAATCAAAATAATGTACTCTTCTACATTCGATTGAACCGAAATCGATAAGATATACTCTCTACATACTATACTAGACTATACTCAAGATCAACTGCATTACAAATATCGACTATTTTGACTTACCATGGACTTGACTGAATGAAACTAGACTTCAATTTTACTGACTTTACTATATTAACTGTACCATACTCGATCCAATTGTAGTCGTAAACTTGCACCACTTAACTGAACATACACGGCTGTAAACTTAATTTGATCATACTGTTCTAGAGTTGACTGACATCTGCGTGATTTGTATTTATCTAAATGAATACAATTCGACTTGAAGCGACTTACATTTAGTTTAAGTTGATTTGAACTAACCTTACTTACCGTTTGCTTCAATGTGCCTGAAAATAAATTATACAAACTCGACTTATGAACACATTTTTATCTAAAGACAACCTTGACGCAGCGAAAATTAAAATGGCTCATGATTCGACGTTACATATACAGGCAACTCGATTTTAAACGATATCGAGTCGATCATTATGATACATGACTATAATTACATGCAGCTCGACAATAGACTACAGGACCTTTTGATTACAAACTAGACCTAACATAGGTATAGTCCAACACGGCATAATAATGTGTTACTCCACACGACTTTAGCTACCTACTAGCTCGAATCGACACATATGGACGTGTAGCCGTACTCGACGACTCTACGTAAAGACTTGTAACTTTATTTTGTGGTTTGGAAACTCGACAAAATAACCTGCAACTCCATTCGACTTGCTCATAAATCGTTAAATGTAGTTAAACTCGATTTAAGTACTTGTAATCAGACTCGACTTAAGGACGCGTTAAGAGACAAAGTAAGGTATACGTAGTTACGTCAACATAAGAATGTGCAACTCTACTCGGCTTTAGTTACCTATCAGTATGATGTAGCTCGACTCGACGTATGGGACTAAGACGAAACTTGACCTTAATGCCTTTAACTTGATTCAGGTGGGTACATTTAGCTCATTTCGACATAACAGCGTTGTACTCGTACATCGACTCGACTTATGTACATGACATGAAGTTTACTCAGTTCGACTAGACAACACTTGACCTTCTACCTGACTTCTGTATGTATGATCCGACTCGACGTAATGACTGCAACTCGACTATAGACTGTATGTAACAAAAATAATGATTTGACTCACCATAGTTGCTTTAGTAACTCGACTCGATCTAGAAACTGTAATTCAAATCTTAGTAGTTTGCTGTATTTTATCTTACACTTAGCATTTCTAACTCCAGTTGACTAAAGGACTTGCAACTAGACAAGACATAAGCAGTAAGTACTCGTACATATACCAAACTCGACAATTCATAGTAAGTCCGCTCGATTTCTTACCAGCCAGCATCTCGACTTAAGTACTTGTAACTCGACGAAAGCAGTAGGGACTCACAACTTGAGCTTACCCAGGTACCTGTAACTTTCTTAGGTACATGTGGCATACCTCGACAATGGAATTTGCAACTCGACTTTAAGACGCATTTCAAATTTGAATCGAATAATATGACTTTCAAGTCTCGCGGCTCAAGTGGCGCATTAACCTGTACCTTGAGTAGACTGTAGATAAATGAAGTTTGACTGAATATTGTAATTAGACTCGATGTATCGATTCGTAACCCGACTGCATTTATATATATGTTCCTGTAGGTACATATAGGTAGCTCAACCCAACATCATGATTTGTAGCTAAGGACATTTAATTCGAATCGACTCAGGTACCTGCTGTTTGACTCGCCCAAATAACTTGCAACTCGACTCGTCTTACGTATCTGTAATTTCACTCAACACAAGGACTTGAAGTTTGATTCGACTTTATGTATTTGTAACTTTGTACCCAACTTTGGTGCATGTAGCTTAAATCGACATTATAATTTTGAATCTCGACTCAACCTAATTACTTGGTAACTTCGTAACATGGCGTAAATTATGTATCTGCAATTCGACCCGACATAATAACTTTTAACACTTGACAACCTTCGGTAAGAGAAAAAAAAAGTGACTCTTATCTATGTATAGTATGAATCGACTAAGATATTAACAATTTGACTCGACTTCATGAACGCATTGTTACTTGAATCGAATGTATTTACATGTACTTGAAACTTGTAGCTTAACTCGACAGTAGAACTTGTAACTTGACTCTGCCAAGGTACCTGGAGTTCGGATCGATACACCGTACCTAAAGTTCGACACGAAAAAACCTTGTAACTCGATTACACTTATGTATCAGAATGTCGACCCAACTAATAACATGTAACTCGATTACACCTATGATTCAGAATGTCGACCCAACAAAATAACTTGTAACTCGACCACACTAATGCATCAGAATGTAGACCTAACAACATAACTTGTAACTCGACCACATTTATGTATCAGAATATAAACTCAACAAAATAACTTGTAACTCGACCACATTTATGTATCAGAATATAAACTCAACAAAATAACTTGTAACTCGACTACACTTACTGTATGTATCATAATGTAAGCCCAACAAAATAACTTGCAACTTGACTTCACTTATGTATCAGAATGTCGACCCAACGAACTAACTTGCAACTCAATCACACTTATGTATCAGAATGTCGACCCAACGAACTAACTTGCAACTCAACCACACTTATGTATCAGAATGTCGACCCAACGAACTAACTTGCAACTCAACCACACTTATGTATCAGAATGTCGACCCAACAAAATAACTTGTAAGTCGACTACACTTATGAATCGGTAATTTAATTCAAAACGTATAACTCAACCTATGTACCTAAAATCCGAATAGATCTAGGTACCCAAAATACGGCATACATTATAATGCTACTCAACTGCAGTGATGTTTCAGTATTCGTCACTCAGCAAAAATACTTCAACTCAACTTAAACTTAACTCAACTCAACTCAATTCGACTAATTTAATATGTTTGTTGTTTTTGTAACTTAGTACATTATGTTGACTCAACCTATAACTCAGCTCGACTTCGCTACCTGTAACAGGACTCGACTTTAGATACCTGTAACTCACCTCAAATATACATGAAGGACATGATGTTTGACTCCTGACTGTTTGGTACCTGTAATTTGCCTCGACTTCAGGTACCTGTAACTCGTCTTGACGTCTGTACCTGCAACTCGACTCGGGTTTAGGTACCTTGAACTCGACTCGACTTTATGTACCTGTAACTCGCCTCGACTTCTGTACCTGTAACTCGAATCGACTTTTAAATATATTTAACTCAACTTGACATAACTGACGTACATGTATCTCGACTAGACTTTAGTACCTGTAACTCGACTCGGCTTTAATGAGGTACCTATAACTCGACTCCACTTAAGGTACCTGTAACTCAACTTGACTTTACCGAGTTACCTGTAAATCGATTAGACTTAAGGAACGTGTAATTCAAATCGACTTCACTGAAGTACCTGTAACACGACTCGACTATAGATACTTGCAACTCGACTCGACTTCGCTACCTGTAACTTGACTCGACGTCGGTACCTGTAACTCGACTCGACTTAAGGTACCTGTAACTCAATTCGACTTTACTGAGGTACATATAACTCGACTCGACTTTACTGATGTACGCGTAACTCTACTCGAATTAAGGTACCTGTAAGTCGACTCAACGTTACTGAGGTACCTATATAATTCGACTCGACTTAAGGTATCTGTACATCAACTCGATTCTACTGACGTACATGTATCTCGACTCGACTTTAGTACCTGTAACTCGATTCGGCTTTAATGAGGTACCTATAACTCGACTCCACTTAAGGTACCTGTAACTCAACTTGACTTTACCGAGTTACCTGTAAATCTACTAGACTTCAGGTACGTGTAACTTAAATCGACTTCACTGAAGTACCTATAACACGACTCGACTTTAGGTACCTGTAACTCAATTTGACTTTATTGAGGTAAATATAACTCGTTTCGACTTTAGGTACCTGTAACTCAATTCGACTTTACTAGGGTACCTATAACTTGTCTCGAATTTAGGTACCTGAAACTCAACTCAACTTTACTGAGGTACATATAACTCGACTCGACTTTACTGATGTACGTGTAACTCTACTCGAATTTAGGTACCTGTATGTCGACTCAACCTTACTCAGGTACTTAAATAATTCGACTCGACTTAAGGTACATGTACCTCAACTCGACTTAAGGTACCTGTACCTTAACTCGATTTTACTGAGGTACCTGTGAATCGACTCGACATAATGTACCTGTAACTCAACTCGACTTTACTGAGGTACCTGTAACTCGACTCGAATTTAGGTCCCTATAACTCGACTCGACTTTACTGAGGTACGTCTAACTCGACTCTACTTTACTGAGGTGCCTGTAACTCGACTCGACTGTGAGTACCTGTAACTCGACTTTGGTACCTTTAACTCCACTGGACTTTAGTTACTTAAAACAAAGTATTTGATGTTGACTTGAATTTAGATACCTGTTACTCACCTCGAATCTACATAAAGGTACATGATGTTTGACTGGATTGATTGGTACCTGTAACTCGTCTCGACTTCTGTACCTGCACCTCGACTCGGGTTTAGATACCTTGAAATCAAATAGACTTAAGGTAATTGTAACTCGCCTCGACTTATATAAGTACTTCAACTCGAGACGACTGTAAGTACATTTAACTCGCCTCGACTTCTGTACCTGTAACTCGAATGGACTTTTAAATACATTTAACTCAACTTAACATTACTGACGTACATGTATCTAGACTCGACTTTAGTACCTGTGACTCGACTTTAATGAGGTACCTATAACTCGACTCCACTTAACAGTACCCGTAACTCAACTTGACTTTACCGAGTATATCGACTAGACTTAAGGTACCTGTTACTCAATTCGGCTTTACTGAGGTACCTATAACTCGTCTGGACTTTAGGTACCTTTAATCAACTCGACTGTACTGAGGTACCTGTGAATCGACTCGACTTTGCTGAGGTACCTATTAGTCAACTCGACTTTACTGGGGTACCTGTAACTCGACTCTACTTTAGGTACTTGTGACTCGACTCGACTTTAGGTAAATGCAACTCGACTCGACTTTACTGAGGTACCTGTTACTCGACTCATCCTTACTGAGGTACATATAACTCGACTCGACATAAGGTTCCTGTATCCCAACTCATCTGTTACGCAACACGACATTAATGAGGTACCTGTAAATCGACTCATCTTAAGGTACCTGTTACTCAACTCGACTTGAATGTAGGTACCTGTAACTCGACTCGACTTTACTGAGGTACTTGTAAATCGACTCGATTTTAGGTACCTGCAACACGACTCTAGGTACTCTCGACTCGACGTTTGTGCCTGAAACTCGATACGACTCCGATACTTGTTACTCAAGTCAACTTTACGTACATGTAACTAGACTCTACTTTATGTACCTGCAACTCGAGTGGATTTTACATACATGTAAGTCGAATAGATGTTAGGTACCTGTAACTCGCCTCGACTTAAGGTAAAGGTAACTGCCTCGACCCTGTAACCTCTAACTCGACTCGACTTACGTACACGAATCTAGATTGGAATGTCGGTACCCGTAACTCGCCTAGTTTGATGTACCTAATGTTCCTGCAACTCAACTCGAGGTCCCGTAAACTCGACTATTTTGGTACCTGTTACTCGCTTTGAATGTATAGACTTACTTATCTGGAATGCAGGGTCATGATGTTTGACTCGACTTTAGGAACCTGTAACTCCTCTCTACTTTATATGTATCTGAATCTCAACTCAACTTAAGGTGCCTAATGTTTGACTCGACTTTAGGTACATGCATTTCGACTCTACTTTAGGTACCTGTAACTCGACTTAACTTACGGTACCTGTAACTCGACTCGACTTACGTACACTAATCTCGACTGGAATATAAATACCTTTAACTCGCCTTGTTTGACTTAACTGTAAGTACCTTAACTCGACTCGACTAATGTACCTGTAACTCAACTCGAGGTACCGTAAACTTGACTCTATTTTGGTACTTGTTACTCGCTTTGAATGCATACATTTACTTATCTGGAATGCAGGGTCATGATGTTTGACTCGACTTTAGGAACATGTAACTCCTCTCTACTTTATATGTACCTGTATCTCAACTCAACTTAAGGTGCCTAAAGTTTGACTCGACTTTAGGTACATGCAACTTGACTCTTCTTTATAGGTACATGTTCCTCGACTCTACGTTAGGTACCTGATGTTTGACTGGACATGAGTTACCGGCAATTAGACTCCAATTTAGGTACCTGTGACTCGACTTAACGTATGGTACCTGTAACTCAACTCGACTTACGTACACAAATCTCGACTGGAATATAGGTACCTGTGACTCGACTTAACTAATGGTACCTGTAACTCGACTCGACTTACGTACATGAATCTCGACTGGAATAGAATTACCTGTAACTCGCCTTGTTTGACTTAACTGTAAGTAGGCCTACCTTAACTCGACTCGACTAATGTACCTGTAACTCAACTCGAGTTATCGTTAACTCGTTAAAACGGGCTTCAGTTCTCGCTGCAAGCACACTCTGTACTTGAAAGACAGTGCAGTTCTCCAGGCTGGAGGAATCCAAGAAGAAGGCTCTATTTTGGTACCTGTAACTCAACTTGAGGTATCGTTAACTCGACTTTACTTTGGTACCTATTACTCGCTTTGAATGTATAAACTTACTTATCTGGAATGCAAGGTCATGATTTTTGACTGGACTTTAGGAACCTGTAACTCCTCTCTACGTTATATGTACCTGTAAATCGATTCGACTTTATGTACCTGTAGCCCAACTGAACTTAAGGTGCCTAATGTTTGACTTCACTTTAGGTACATGCAACTCGACTCTTCTTTTATAGGTACATGTTCCTCGACTCTACGTTATGTACGTGATGTTTGACTCGACATGAGGTACCTGCAATTCGACTCTAATTTAGGTACATGTAACTCGACTTAACTTAAGGTACCTGTAACTCGACTCGACTTACGTACATGAATCTCGACTGGAATGTATATACGTGTAACTCGCCTTGTTTGACTTAACTGTAAGTACTCAACTTGATGTATCGTTAACTCGACTCTATTTTGGTACCTGTTACTCGCTTTGAATGTATAAACTTACTTATCTGTAGCCCATTTGATAAAAAAATTGCAATTATTGTAAGTGTCCAATTATTGTAAATATTTATTCAACAGCCAATCAGCATCGAGCATTACTGCTGTTACCATGGTAGTTACAATGATTGGACACTTACAAAAATTGCAAATGTTTTATGAAGTGGGGTACTGGAATGCAAGGTCATGATGTTTGACTCGACTTTAGGAACCTGTAACTCCTCTCTACTTTATATGTACCTGTAGATCAACTCAACTTAAGGTGCCTAATGTTTGACTCGACTTTAGGTACATGCAACTCGACTCTTTTCTTTAAAGGTACATGTTCCTTGACTCTACGTTAGGTACCTGATGTTTGACTGGACATGAGTTACCGGCAATTAGACATGTGACTCGACTTAACTTATGGTACCTGTAACTCGACTCGACTTACGTACACGAATCTCGACTGGAATATAGATACCTGTAACTCGCCTTGTTTGAATATATGTACCTTAACTCGACTAATGTATCTGTAACTCAACTTGAGGTACCCTTAATTCGACTCTACTTTGGTACATGTTACTCGCTTCGAATGAAGAAACATACTTATCTGGAATGCAGGGTCATGATGTTTGATTCGACTTTAAGAACCTGTAACTCCTCTCTACTTTATATGTACCTGTATCTCAACTCAACTTAATGTGCCTAATGTTTGACTCGACTTTAGATACATGCAACTCGACTCTTCTTTATAGGTACATGTTCCTCGACTCTACGTTAGGTACCTAATGTTTGACTCGAAATGAGGTACCTGCATTTCGACTCTAATTTAGGTACCTGTAACTCGACTTAACTTAAGGTACCTGTATCTCTTCTCTACTTTATAGGTACATGTAACTCGACTCTACTTCGCTACGAGTCTACGAGATGTTGGACTAGACTTTTGGTACTTGTTAAGATACGTATACCTGTAACTCAACTCGACATTAGGTACATGTAACTGTAACTTGAATTGACTCGAATGTAGGAACTTGTAACTCGACTCAAGATTAGATATTTGTATTTAGACTTTACGTTATATGTAGCCGTAACTCGATTGACTTCGGTATAATTATGTAACTCGACTCGACTATAGGTACCTGTCACTTGACTCGACTTAAGATACCTGTAACTCGACTAAACTGTAGGAACCTGATGTTTGACTGGACTATATGTACATCTTACTAGAATCAACTTCTCTAACTCTATTCGACGGTTTATACATATAATCGACTGTATGTCCCTGTAACTCGCCTCGAATTATACCCGTAACTCGACTCGGCTTTAGGTACATGTAACACAAGTTTGAATACCGGCATGTATTAATATAATGACTTTACTTGACTTTTACACCACTACATAACTTGCAAAGAGTGCTAACTTAATAAAAGTCGACGCTTCTCAACTCAGCTGTGCTGCAGAAGCAAACTTACTTTTCGCATAGGAACTAGCGACGTTAAAGTGACTAAGACAAATGGAGACGTAAATCTACGTTTTAATTTGAGCATCTCACTTTTTAAAGCTCGCTAACATGACTCGACAACTCAGCATCAGTAATGCTTGGCGCAGCCAGAGCTGACTCGTCCCTAAGCGACTTCGGTGCCAGTCGGATGTCATTCGAGGCCGATTCAACATATTGGATCAGCTCCGAAACTGACTCTGAAACTGAGTGAAACTGATTCTAGCCTGACTGAAAACCTGTCGGATCGGGTCGAGACGGCTCTGTCTGCTCCGGGCTTAAGCTACTGAAGACCTGCCCTCTATACGGCGTACACAGGGAACTCGATTTGAGAAGAAAGCTGACACGTGGTCCAGGAGATGGGACGTGACATCATTTTATGACCAGTAAACATGCTGACCGGTTCTAGATAACTGGATTCGACTGTCAGATACGTAAAGTTTGACATGATACCACTACATATACTTTACATGACAAGACTGTCTTGACTAGACTATTCGAATAGTGGAAGAACTTAACAAAGGTTTTTGGTACTCAACTTTACTTGAAGCGGAGGTAATTGCAATGGGCAACACGAACAATGGTACTTCTTACTTGATAATAAATCAGCCGACTCAATATTGATTTCTACACTTGCGTGGTATATTCATAGTCACATAGCGCGACCCGATTTAGTTTCCGAGTAATGCAACAATTCTGTTTGGAGGAGATGAGTATTAACAAATATTTGTAGTTTCGACCCCATAGCCATTTCTTACCATAGGCGTACACAGGAAATGGAGTGGGGGTTAAATCTCCCCCCCCCCTTGACCAGAACATACCTGTTTGGGCTGGTCTCGAAACCACCTTTTTAACGGTCTTGACAGTCGTTAACCTGGTCTCGAAGTGGAAAATTTTCAAAAAACTTGGTCTCGACATCAAACATTCGGCAAATCTTTGGTCTTGACCTCGAAAATTTGGACTAGTACTGATCTCGGCTTGCAAATTTTGAGACTGGACCTGGTATAGACTTCGACAAATTTGAGCGGTCCCCCTCTCCATGAAAAAGTCTCGGGTACGCCACTGTTTCTCACCACTTTACGTTATCACTGTTCAAAGCGCATCGACCTGAATGCAGCTTATAAATTAATATAATTGTTACTATCATGTTCACACAAGAAAGATCACCATACCTACAGTTAATATATATTATTTTGAAATTGTAGTAGAGCATTTCAGCAAACGTTACCATTTTCAATCAGGGGTGTTAAGGGATAGGCACAAAAATACATTGTTATAATCAAGAACCTTTACAAGAATACTGTATTTACCAAGACACCTCGCTGTAAGGTATTGCAACTTGCGTCACGATGGAATTGATGAAAAAAGGGCCATGTTTGTTTTCCGTTTGTCCTATATTTGAAATGCACCAATTTGCCCAGCGAAGTATAAATTCTCTTGTTCGTGGTTGAATACATGGTTGGAAGAATAGGAAGAATATTAATAATTGTTTCGTTGCCATGGTTACATAAACGAACGACTTGTCAAGCGTGTATTAAAAAAGGCGACATGAGCGCCGCGATTGTCACGTGGATTAAAGATGGAATTACGTTATTTCCCATCATGTTTATTTAAATGATTAAAATGCTGCGCGCAAATATCGCCAGTGATGCAGAAGTGTTGGAATTCATGACCTACATATTGTTGGTATAACATGCAGTCTGTGTAGATTGCACTATCCCGTAGTCAACTGGTTAAAAGCGTAGTATTTTCAATAGAATTATGGCGAGGTAAATAATTATATAGTATATTTGGACACGAACGTACAGGACATGAAACCGAGTATACGAGTAGTTTTCAATTTGGTATTATGATAAATTGAGATGTATCGTTCGCATGATTTAATTCGCAGCACTGAAATAGGAAGTTGTGTCGTAATAGTATAGATTGCATCAAATAAAGCCTTCGTTCTAATTTATTTTCTACCAAACAGGCTGATGTGAAGATGATATGCTCCACGCAGGTATAATATGTGATATACTGTTAACTCTCTGAGTGTCGTACAAATGTCGGCTCTGGACGTATACACACACAATGAATCGAAGTGACGTTAAAGGGATACTTGAGTTTTGGTAGAGGGGGCGCTACGCAAAATAAGTGTATGTGAGATAATGAAAAACTTACTGTAAAATTTGACAGGACATGCAATTATGATGGCAGATAAATATTATTTGATCTAAATCGGTTCAAAAATATACATAAACATATTTTCATTAACTATTAGCCAGGTGATATTTTGACTTTTTAGAACATTTTTTTTTTAAATGCTTAACTAAATTTTAATGGATTTTTACAAAGTTGATGATATCTCTGTTGAATCATGACTAAAAAACAAACATTTTCCATGTTGCATGAACAATTTTGTATGAAAAATGGCTGAAACTATTTTTTGTTTAGAGAGAGCGCACTTTTGGGTTGTTGTAACGGCTGTTCTTAAATGATAATGCGGGAGGGGGAGGGGGCTTTACTTAGTCGTTCATAATTGTGTATACTTTTCGAGCATGGTGAATTTATAACTATTATTTTGTACTTTAATCAGAGACATAAACAATTGCAAGACCGGATTGGTCTTCCACAAGTGTATAGTTTTCCCCAAGTTCACCGTATAGTGATCGTTCTTGTTGTAATCATTTGCCATTATTATTATTACTTTGGTGTTGTTTTTGTTAGTCTATATTTTATTTACTATTGCTATTAAGATAATACGACACTACTAATATACATCAACATATTTGTATTATCATTATTTGTCATTATTGTATGGTTTGGTAATTTATTCGGACCGGCAAGTTGTTATTATTTTATCATGGTTATCATTGTTATAACTATTGTTTACACTTAATAAAAATCAAAAGGATTAAATGCTAGCTTTATGAAATACTTAGTACAAAATGCGCTCTTGCGAAAATATATATTTTTTTGTTTATAAACTGTGACAATAGTTACGTTTTATGAAAGGAGAAAATGAAACTTGAGATCATCTAGTTTTGAGAATTAACTGAAAAGCGAATTTAATTGTCAACTTTGGAATAATACAGGATAGAAATAGTCGATATCATAGTTTGTGTTATTTTTATATATATATATATATACATTTTGAATTGATATAATGCCATTTTAAAGTTATGTGAAACATGTTGAACATCGAATTCGTTACATTGTTTTTGTTTTTAGGATTTGTTTTATATGAGTTATTGAATATATATTTCTTTTTATGTTGTTATTGAATATATTTTATGTTTTTTATACGACCATAATCAATTGAAATGATGTTACTCAATTGTGTTTACTTGACCAACTACAAGCGGATCGACTGCAGTCTCTTTGATACTCATAATTTGTGTTTATTTTTTTTGCACAATAAATTATGATATTAAAGACCAGCATATTTCAGTACAGTAGTATGATAATGTTTGTATTAAAAATCATACTTGGATACATGCATCACAGTATGCATGGTCAATATTTCTAGGATGAACGCATAACATGCACTACAATTCTTAAAAACGGCATGGTTGTCAGAAATATTATAATGATCGTAATTAATTTTTACATGACTTTAGTTTGGATTCTGCACGATATGCTTGTAGAAATGCGAGAATCAACAAGATTGTTTGATAAAAATAAATCATTGTTAACAAACATAGACAATTCGCCCCAATTGTCTTCTTTGTGTGCTCTTCATTCAACATGCACTCGCGCTTGATCACCAACAGAGTAACCACAAACACACGCAAACACACAAACATACATACACACACGCATGCACAAACACACAATTGCACACACCATACGCACGTACACATGCGCACAGACACACGTACCCACACACACATACACAAACATACGCGCACATAATGTAAAGCGCTTAGAGATGATTATCAATCATATTAGGCGCTATATAAATCGAAATTATTATTATTATTTTTACTATTATTAAACTATTTCGCCTTTAGTGCAACTCTTCCCCGGACGCATGACAAAATACTATAAACACACACTCGTCGTATGACAATTATTTCACATTTTTGTTTACCATTTTACACATAAAAACAGTACTCATACACGGGATATACGGGATATTATAACGTAACTGAGGGAATACAAGTGAGAGTTAGTAAGAGCTAGACAGTGTTGATGTTCTGCCCCTGTCGATACAATCGAGGATTCACGTAAGTGGCGTAGCTATTTTATAAAGGAGGGGGGCAGAGACACCCCTGGGTCCTTGCATATACCTGGGGGTGGGGGCAAATTAAAGTTTGTATTGTTAATGCCCAAATATCACATTTCTTCTAATGTATAACAAGCAAGCAAACATATATTATTATTATTTTTTTTTATAAACTCCTCTTGAAATACTTAATAGATCCATAAATGTCTTGTATATTATCATAATGATGTGCATGATTCAATGGGCGGGGTCACCTTAGGGGACACAACATGTACACGTGTGTGTGCGGGGGAGGGCATGGAGGGGGGACACGGGTTTCCAAGGCCCGTGTATTATTCGTGTCACCAGAGAACACACATGTGCGTGCGTGTGTGTGTGTGTGTGGGGGGGGGGGGGTATATGTGTGTGTGTGGAGGGGGCTTGTATTCCCACGGCCCACGTACCTACACCCCTGAGTCATATTCGACTATCAAATAATAAAGTTGTCTGTACAAAGCAAAACTCTCCAGGAATGTAAATTATATATAATACTTATTAGGTGCAATAATTATACTGTGGTATATTATGCTGCTGTATATAACTTCTAAATCATTACTTGTAGGTCATCTAATTTGCTCTTGTTAAAAAAACTGCATAAAAGTGTATATTGATAATGGGGAGGGATTATAATCAAATGAATAATACAATACAAGTAGTTTGGAATAAGCTCATATTTTCGTGACCTTTAGGCAAGTTATGATTTACGTATCAACATTGTTAACCTTTACTTAGACAGCTACGTAACTGCTTTCAGTTCGTTTATTTCATGAATCCTATTTTCGAAAATGACCAACTTACCGTTTCCATATTCACATAATGCCGTTTCCATGTTTCAGAGCAGATACATGCGTCCCTTCGAATCACAATTATGCGGTAATATGACGTCATTATCAAACAAATACGATATTTAAGAAAACATTTATACCAACGCAGAGATTATGAGCTTGGTCAGTGAAACAAAATAAAATGCATTTGACATTTAGTTACTGCAACTGATTCACATAATGCACGTGGTGGGCGCCTAGAGTTGTGAAGTGCTGTCGCATTGATATAATATAATAACGACAATGCTGGTGGTGATGATGATGATGGTGATGAGGATAATGATAATGATGACGATAATGAAGAT
>JAUELG010232523.1:5209-22580 GCA_031471515.1 Dendraster excentricus | reverse complement strand
GCAATGAAAACAGCGGACCGGCAGTGCATCTTCATATAAAGTGTATGAACACACCCATTTTGTAGCAATGAAAACAGTGGACCGGCAGTGCATCTTCATATAAAGTGTATGAACACACCCATTTTGTAGCAATGAAAACAGTGGGCCGGCAGTGCATCTTCATATAAAGTGTATGAACACACCCATTTTGTATGCTCAATGAAAACAGTGGACCGGCAGTGCATCTTCATATAAAGTGTATGAACACACCCATTTTGTATGCTCAATGAAAACAGTGGATTGGCAGTGCATCTTCATATAAAATGTATGAACACACCCATATTGGATCAATAAAATACTGTTTTAGCCCTGACTAGCAGTGTGATTTTATATATTATTTGTGTATAGCGCTCATTATTGTTAGTTAGAACAGTACAATGACGTTTGTTATTGGTAGTCGAGGATACTTTGCAAACAAATTGCAAACAAATTTCAAAACAAATATGAAGCACTGGTCAAGGTAAAGGCTCATATGAATAAAACAATTGTAATAGCTTTAGTTCTGGACAATCTAGATTGTAAAAAGCTGCCTTACTACTTCTACGAGGTAAAAATACTTCAGAATTTACTCCCATGTAGCAATTCGTGACTTTGCAAAACTGATCTTATATACAGGCCTGGGCTCATTGGGCTAAATTTTCCTAAATTTGTTATTCAGTCAATTAACCAGTGTACTAGTGCTTTTAAAAGCCCTTGTTATATTTTAATTGGAGATAATTGGAGTATCTACCAGAATCTTCAGGAGGATTGAAGGAGGCAGCTAGATAATCCGAAGAAGAAAGAGAAGAATAACTAAGACCCCTATTACAGTGCCTAAAAAGTGGGGCCGGGCCGCGGCCGAGCCCCGCACTGTAAACGCTCAAAGGCCAACTGCGAGGCCAAAAGTGGCCGCGCATTTGGCCCAGCTCTGGAGGTAGTCTCGGCCGCATGTACCTATCATTTGTAATCAAACTCTACTTGAAATACCTGTAAAAACAAGTCAACAAACTGTTTCTCTGACATTATTCCGCCAAAACACGGTGGCCTAGCAGCACGGTGCAAAGGTTGATTATAGATAGGGTTTTATTGGTATTGTGATAACCCTGCACGGGCCAATAATCATGGCCATCAAAATTTACGTTTCTATTCTGCTTCGTCATTGCATCGATGATTGGAGAAGTGTTCTTTGTTCGTCGTATGTATACATGTGCAACTGGTGGTTAATAACCGTTAAGCTTCACAGTGAGTTCATTGTGTACAGACATGTTCATAAAACTTCTAAGTAAATATGTTGCGGGGGGGGGGGGGAAATAATATTTCTTTTTCCGAGGGCTACTTTTAAAGCTCGCCCTTCATGGAAATAATGATTTGTTAAAACTGTGCAGTGATCTTAATGCGAATTTACTGGGGCTCTTTTTTATTTTTTATTTTTTTATTTTTTTAAAATTATTATTATTATCATTATTGTTATTGTTATTATTATTTATTTATTTTGATTGATTTATTTATTATTATTAACATTATTATTATTTATTTATTCATTTTTTTATTATTTTTATTTTTTATTTTTATTTATTTATTTATTTATTTTTATTTTTTTTTTGGGGGGGGTTCGTTTATGCATTTTGGGGGCAATTACGCCCTGAGCCCCTGTGTATTTTTTCACTAATATGTTGTACTTGTATGTAAGTGATATTAGGATTGGTCTTGCAATCATTTTTATTTAGATAGGCTTACACATTGTTTAAAAAAATATCATGGAATGTAAATACAATAAGTCGTTTTGTAAATTTAATCAAATTTGTTTGCCCGAGTCATCACATTTTTGATTGACTAAACTATGTATCCAACAAAAAATTGATGACCACCTAAATGGGAAACAACAAAGTGGCCTCTTTTAGAGAGGTTCTCTAATATGATTGATCTGCAAGAGATCATATTTGTCGGCCGCTCTATAAGCAGGTTAGTTGAGCATGCTTGACCGGTGCATGCATTGCCACTAGGCACTAAGACAAGTTAGACTGTACAGGCCATTAGTTGATAAACAGTAAAAATTATTTATCAATAATTGGTAGATGGTCTGCATTAGAATGGAATAAGAAAGAAAAACATGTGAGAAATTGAGAAGTTTAGCTTAAATAGGAGAAACTTTTGTCAAAACAAAAACAAAACAAATGTTGACCCTATTCCTGATGAGAGAATACATAGGGAGCTCTAAGTCTAAATTAGCTGTACTCTGTTCCGAAATTTGTTATGGTATTGGTAAGCTCAACTTCCCGGGGTATCGCTGTATGTTCATGTAACATACAAATATACACTGGTGTATATATATTCTGCTGAATCACCCGATTTCCTCTTATCTATCTCTTCTGCTCAGTGACATATCCTATTGTTCTCCCAGAGCAAATTATGACCCAAACTCTAGATAGTAAGTGCACACAGTGGGCAGTCACTCATAAAGGGTGTATAGTACCTATTCACATTGACTAGTGTACACACACACTCTCACACACACATAGTTGACATATCCCTTATCATTCCTGGCTAGCCAACTATGAGGAATAAGTGCCGAGTCACTTTAGTAGCTTTATACTATAGAGCTATGCCCGCACTCGGCTGCACGTCGCCCAATGCATGCATTGCGCACAGAAAGCTCGCGGACAAGCGAGTCTGAAGTGTAAACTATATAATGTGTACCATCATTAATCCGTCATTTACAAACCTACCAGTGGGTCAAGCTCCAAGCACGTAGCAGTTTGTTTCTTAGCGTATAGCTAATGTTGTGAGCATATTGCATAGGATCAATATCATCTCTGTACTATACAATATACAGTAGTACATGTCTCCGGATCTATACTGACTTTATTCTGCAAGTTCCAGTTATATATTGATGGATGTCTGAAGTATACTGTTGAACCAGTGTAAGGATTGATCAGACTCTGGACTTAATTCACAAGTCGTTTGTGTTGTATTTGAATTTCCAACAGTGACAACCGCTGAATGTGTTTCATTTATACTCGGTAAATACCCCTCTGACGATATATAGTTTGGATACATGTACAATTCTGCGCGTCTTTGGAATCATTTGTATTTGCTTGGATTATAACCATAAGATAAATTTGGTATGTTGTATTTGGTATGTTGTATTTGAAGTACATATGTTTGTTTACAATGTGAAGTACAGTATGTAGGCCTACTGTAAGGATAAGTAATTTATTTCTAATTTGGAGAAATTTGAATAAATGAGGATAGAAATGAATCATAAGTTGTACCAATCATATACAGAGATTTGGTTGCAATGCCTTGAATTATCTTTTGCAATATAGTAGAATATTTGACCCAATGAACATGCATTACGTGGGTCAATAATGCTTACAAGGCAGTCAAGCTTTAGGTGGAAAACTTATAATACTATACTTGATTCAAACATAATAATCATGGAGAATCTGACCAGAAACGTATAATGTGATTGAAAAAGAGCAAAGAAAATAAAATTTGAATAGGATCCTTTTGGGAGCCCATATCTTTGCTGTTTTTCAATGTCATATTTGATCACGCTAGTTGTATAGTCATGCTATTCGAGACCAACAACTCTCATAAATTGTGATTTTTTTTTGTAATGTAATTAAAACCAATAAAAAAAGTCAGAAAGTGCCATTAGTCACATATTCTTAAAAGAATAATTAAGAAAATAAAGAGATAAATAAAGTAATTCTATTTTGACTATTTTTAAATTGGCATACATTTAGTATTAATGAAGTAATTCATTTGCATGTATTTGGCAAAAACCATAGTAATTGATGAGAATATTCATAAGCAGCAGTGTTACTACTCAATAAATAGCCAATTTTGGTAATAACCATTATTTTTTATGTAAGAAAATGTATAGATGTTGATGAATGCTAGACCATTGGTATAAGCATTCCAACAGCACTATAGGAGTATAGGGTGTCTACAAAAAGGTCTGTGGTAATTCATTGTTTACATTTAATATTATGTTTTCCATTAAGATCTTAGTCCGAGTAATGTAATGACTGTTGCATAGTAGTTAGATATAATGTATCGTATATTGACATTTGATGTTATGTTTTCCATCAGTCTTGGCTAAGTATTTATGGATTGACCTGTAGCTAGTATGTTGTTGATGGAATCTAGTTTATTATTTTCTAGATAGATCTCAGTCTGTGAAATGTAACAACTTGTAAATATAATACTAGTAAGTTGTAAATGGATGTATTGGGTCTCAGGACTATGAAGCAGAAGCCTATCAATGGGATTTGTGGTCTGTTTGAATGGGGCAAGGAAAAAAATAATTTTTGATTTTAGGGGGTTGATATTTCAAGCTGATATAAAAAATTCCCTACAGTAATTTAAGGAGCTATTTTTTATTTATTAATTTATTAATTTTTTTGTTAGGGGCGGGGGGCAAAGTCGGTATCAGTTCCTGTGTATTTCATACCCTGGAATGGGGGGTGATAGAATAACTGATACCAGATACAGGGGTGAAAGATAGTGCACCAACACGGACGGATCCAGAGTGAGTGTCAGCTAGGGGAATGGTTGGAAATTAAGTAGAATGCAGAAAGAAATGTTGCCGAGTCAGCATTCTGTCCAAGGATGAATCAAGCTGGTTTGCATGACTCTCTGGGACAGTTTGTTGTGAGTCATGACCAACATGTGTGTGTGATCTTGGGCTGGGCTGATAGCAACCAGGCTAGCCAAGGACGGCAAGTTATATAAGCCCAGTGGGTATTGGTGATGGGTGGGGGGGGGGGGGGGGGTGTTGGTTGGCAAGGGTGTTGTCTGTTTTGTCAATTGAACAGGATATCCTGGACCCGCAGTGTAATTTCTGAATTGGTCATATTCAGTCAATTCAGTCATAATTAATTACTTCACAAGTTCACAACATCAATCAACGCAAATCAATTTTGGAATGTTATTGTTTTTCTAAAATAAGGGTTTTACAGTGCTCAAGAAACTGTTTTCGATTCAATAGAAGGCGTGCTACATACATTGGAGGTTCATGCTGATGGGTACACTCTATTCAACTCCGTACATAAAAAAGTGCCTTTGGAGAGGGTCAATTTTGGACAAAACATAAATGTACAATGTATACTTTGTAGATGGCCCCATACAATATGCATGGTAATGCAGCCATATTCCCCTTTTATCACTGTTACATTCAGGTACTGTTTAGCTATCAAACAAAAATAAAAAAAGACTTCTTGCATCTACACTAAGTGTGCAGACTTTGCTACAGTGTGTACAGTACCTACAATACATGCACATCTAGGTCAGTGAACTTTGGCAAGTTTCAAGCCATCTGTTCCTATTAGTAGTTTCTCATCTAGCATTGGTTTTGTATTGTTCAACTATACTACTGCTATAGTGCTGCTTCATGACTATTTCAACTGTCGTATACATTTTACATGTAGTATTGGTTAACAATATCATTAGGTATTCAGAACAGATAATTTATTCAATTTGGGGCATCTATGTCCCATATGTGGTGGAAATGTCGACATATGTTCTATTTCCCCACACCTGGAGGTCTGGAACCATTTGTGTGTGCATTGAAACCTGTCACTTGGCCTAGCTAGGGCTTTAACACACATAATACTTTACCTACAGTAAGAACATAAAATGCTAATTCATAATTTGAATCATGAATTACAAGACAAGTTCCTGGTTTTGCTATGGCTGGTTACATTTGGCAATGTTTGTTGGCTTGCCAGTCTTGCTCACAGACTCACAGTCCCTTGTGCAATGACAGAGCAAGATAGCTTCATCAATCTCTTTGCCCAGTAGTCTTGTTCAAAGTCTGAGGCAATGCAAATCATTTCCGATAATGTTACTCTTCTGCCAGTCCCTGCTTACTAATATCTAACCACCTTTTATTGGATAAATTATTTATGTGAATGTTTTTTTTAAATTTTTTTAACTTTTTAAAGGATGTTTTGTAATGGGCATCATTTAGTTATTGTCGTGTGAGGAATTCAATTTTAAAGACTATTCTTTTGTCATTTTTTTTTAATTGCACAGATACTGGAAGAAGACTACAGACATCGGTTGAGAGTGAGCCAAGGAGGAGACACTGCATCACCTTGTCTTTCTCCCTGTCATGATCCAAGCTGGACGTCAACATTGCTCAACCAGAGAATCCAGCGCATAATGGCAAAGAGGGAGACCTCCCCAACGGCAAAAACATGGACCCACCACGAGTACCCCCGAAACCAACCGCCGGTGACCAGACAACTAACGCCCCGAGCGAATGGTCACAGAAAGGAATCCGTCACAAGATTGGCTGCGACGGTAGCATCACCTTCACCAGTACCAAGCACCCCTCCAGCGCATTTAAAGTGCTCAACGAGCTGCGCGAGAGTCGGGATTTGTGCGATGTGACACTCATAGTGGAAACAGTCAAGTTCTATGCGCACAAGGTTGTGCTAGCATCATGTAGTCAGTACTTCAAAGCTATGTTCACTCGCGGGTTCCACGAGTGCTCCAAACAGGCCATTGAAATCAAGGACGTCCACCCATGTGTCTTCTCAAGGATCATGGACTTCATCTACACCTCGGAGATTACCATCACCGAGTGCAGCGTACTGGAGCTGTTGCCCAAGGCAATCATGTTCCAGATCACAGACATTGTAGACGCGTGTTGTAAGTTCCTGGAACATCAGTTGGATCCCTCAAACTGTATAGGAATATCCATGTACGCTCAGGAGCACAGTTTACGCAGCCTCAAGGAACAAGCCAGCAAGTTTGTGTTTCGCCACTTCTGTGAAGTGTCCCAGTCGGAGGAGTTCATGAACCTGAATCTGATCCAGCTGCTGGCTGTGATCAAGCATGACAAACTCAACGTGTGGTGCGAGTCCGAGGTGTACGACGCCTGCCTCCGGTGGGTGCGCCACAAGGAAGAGGAGCGCCGGCCGTGCCTGGAGAAACTCTTCAACTGCGGTGCCATCCGGGTGGAGCACCTCTCTCCCGCGTTCATCAAGAAGCAGCTCGACCGCTGCGACATTCTCAGGGACGAGCTCAAATGCAAAGACTACCTGTCCAAAATCTTCCAAGAACTGCAGCTGCACAAGTCCTTCAAGACCCCCCGACGGAACCCCATCTCAGCGTGTGTGATCTATACGGCGGGGGGCTACTTGCGCCAGTCCCTGACCACCGTGGAATGCTACAACCCCGAGGAAGACCGATGGCATAGGCTAGCCGATCTTCCAGAGCCCAGGAGCGGACTCAGCGCTGCCACCATCCATGGAATCTTTTACGTCCTTGGTGGCAGGAATAACACTGCTGAGGCAAACACAGACTCCAATAGGCTGGATGCGTACAATCCTCTCAACAACCAGTGGAAGACTCTATCTCCCATGAACTGTCCAAGGAACCGAGTTGCCGTAGCCGTCCTGGATGGACTATTGTATGCTGTAGGGGGCTCACATCAGTGCAATCAGCACAATAGTGCAGAAAGGTAATATCATATTTCATCATCTGATTGCCATGTAATAGTGCCATGTAATATCCAAAAATGTTACATGGCAGCTGATGTAAGCACTTTATTTACTAAGTCAAATGATAACATAATTTATCATTGCAATACAAATTAGCAAAATTAGCTATATCCTTCAAAGCTAGTCTTGAATTACAACAGATCGTCTTCTAAAAATAGTTATTGACATTGTCTCTTTACATCTTTCCTAAATAATGTGCACAGGAAGGTACAGATCTGCATTTAGGTTCTGCTAATTATAGTTTTCATACAAAAAAAATCAAATTGTTTAAACCTTATTTAAAGTAAATTCATTATTCTGTTAAGCTCATTCATGTCTGCATTCCTCACAGCATGATATGCAAAAAGTAGTCGGCTCAAGGCTTGGCAGGCATTTATCACATCTCGGCCGAGGAGAGAAGAGGGAGGGGGGGGGGGGGGGCTCAGAAAAAGGGGGTACTTGGGATAACATAAATTTTGACTTCTCAGCATGATAAGTGGATTTTGGAGTGGCTGGGTGTCGGGCAGGTATTGAGTGATATGTTGTGGCTAGTCAGTCACTGGGGGGCTGGGCAGCCTCAGACAATACACACACTTTGTGCCTCGTCATACCCCCTTCCCTCTTCCTGCAACACACTGCACCCACCCTCTTCCTCCCCTGTGAGGCATCCACTATGCACAGCACAGCAGAGCAATTAGCATCCATGCATTACATCATATTTACTACTTTTACCAGCTCTTTTCAGGATTTCTTTTTCTCATTCCCAATCCCATCATGGTGAATGTATCGCATCTAGATCTTTTCATCCTTTTTTATCTTAAAAAACAGCTTTTTCCCCTTTCTTTTATTTGCTCAAAATTCTGTTTAGCTCATTTATTTTTTATATTTTGATCTGTTTTTGTAATAACTCTTTGGTTTCTCTTTGGAGCTGATAGAGTATTCAGAGCACCTTATTATCCTCATGCCCTCAACTACATAGCTTGGGGAGAAGCAGTCAAGCAGTAATAATCCAAATAATGTCTTTATTGCTGACAGAAAAAAAGAAAAAAAAACTATGTTTTTCATCTGCTATTTGTTTAATTCTTGCCAACTTCTCTAAATGGCAAGTTTGTCGATCAATGCATTCATTCTTCAGATTTTCTCTACTAGTCCCTAGAAATGATTCATTTGATTTCAGTACTGTTCCGTGCCTACATGTGTGCTAATTTCGAGCATTGAATATGCATCTAGATCTGTCTATGAAATACCCAGTATCGCTCATAAACGGTCCCAGTTCATTTAGATGTGTGCATTTGCAATAGACATGCACGTTGGAATTATCTAGATCTATCTGTAGGCACAGTATGTTAATTTCTTGTCCATAAATAGTTTACTGACAGCAAATAGCAACTAATATGATTTTCATCCACCATTTCATACATGAAATTTAATTGTTCATACACGGCTGCACAAACAAACAGTGTAAAGTAACATCATAAAACGAAAGCACTCAAAATGGCACTGGAACAGTTCTATAGATAATGAACATGGTATTGATGAGTGGAATGGATTCAAAGGGATCTTGTCAAAATCCTCAAACATACTTGGATCTCTGTAGCACGTTGTTCTCACATATCCTGTTGTATCCATTTTACTGATTGAAGTATGGAACAGCTTTCGGTTTTCAACATTTTTATTTCGATACACATGTAAAGGACGTGTGTGATGGAAGTGTTCAGATTTATAATTATTTACTACTGGATCAGTGCAATTTGAGTTAGCGAATATCACTTTGCATTTTTGCTCAACATTTGGTCATATAACATCAAATTTTATACCGCATTGCAATTTGTACACATCACCCAGTGTACATCATATCAAAGAAATAGATCACCCATTTGCCAGTTTTTACACATTTCAACAGAGTTACTAGATCCCTTTAATGCCTACATGATATTACACTTTTTAAAAGTAAAACAATGTGTATAATCTCACTATCGATAAATGATAGACTCCATTAAAGGAAGCAATTATCACCAGTGAAGGTCAGAAGAAAAACATATAATGAAAGGAAAGAACAAAGTAAATTAATGTGGTGGCCCTTCCTACGAAACCAATCCCATGTATGGGTGTATTTAAGTGGAAACACTTCATTGTAGTCGGCTAGGCACTAGCTCCCATTGATATGTCATAGATATCCACACGAGCTTGCATGAGTCTGCAGTTTTCTGAATGAGAAGCGAGCAGCGCGTGCATGGTAAATAAAACAGTTTGTTTTGTACAGTCATGCTTGATCAGTAACAGTTCTCTCCACCCAAGAATCGGGTCAAGATCTAGTAGTCTCAAAATACATTTTTCTTCTCCTTTTTTTCTTCATGTCGGTTTATTTTGCTGGTTATAACAATGATAATAATAATTGATGAATTACTGATGTTGTTCACATACATACATACATTGGTGTGAAAGCACTTAGCAATTTGTTTTTGTTTTCTTTTACAGTTTCAGTGATTATGTGATCATTATTGAGTGGGATTTTTTCAGTTCAATAAATTCTCTAGTCAAAATAATATAATTACCTTGATATATAACATGTACATCGTGGGTCAATACTGAAATTACTATACCAGAATGATATTGCTTTTTATTAAATAGATTGTATGGACCTTTGTCCTATAGATAATAATATCAGAAAAGCCAACAAAGATATCTTAAATAATGCCTATCTACTGTGCACAATCTCGCTAAGAAGTAAAGGAGTGGAAATATAGTGCATAAGTACATTGTGTACCTGGCTGTAGATTACCTGTACTAATTACATAACGAGCAATCTCATGTCTCAGAAAGTAGACTAGTACAGTACTTAGGACAATCAGAGACACAAATTACTCACACAATTGCATTGTCATGGCTGCCCAGGTAATTGAATCATTTGGCTGTGAGCAAATGTGCAAATTGTGTTTTATGTGTTGATAAATTGCACGTCCTGTCTGGGAGGTGGCTCTGCATCGCTGTATTCCCCCAGTGATGGGTCGCAACTCAGATAGGAAGACACAATTGATTGGAGGGGGAGGAGGAGTAGTGAATGGAAGGGTAGACAAACGGGGGAGGAAATAATGGTTTGGTACATCAAGATCATAAGACACGATCGGTGTAATTCACAAAGGAGGTTTGTAGGAGGTTTGTACAAACCATGGTTTGACGATGGTCTTCATCAATGAGATGCTGCTTGTATACTTGAGTAAATTGTAAATCAATCTTGTTAAAAAACGAGTAATTCTTTCTCAAGTTTACAAATGGCATTCCATCTGGATGTAAATCATGGACTGTACAAACCTCTTGTGTGAATTCCACCCGATTTTTTTTTTTTGGGGGGGGAGGGGGTAGTGAAAGGAAGGAAAGAGCAATGGGGAGGAATGGTTTGATAGCTATCACGATCATGCAAGCTATGAATCAAAAGAAAAGAGCTATAGACTTTTTGTAAGGTACATCAAAAGTGGAAAATATACATGCCTAATTATGGAACAATATCGTAAGCAACAATGGGATGACTCAACGGTTCCTCTTGAATACAAACATCTCACTTGTATGTGACTAATGCCATCTTTTGTGTGTTCAGTGCTCCACAAATATCCGGGACCCATTATCATAAAACCACCAAAAAAACATAAAAGCCTAAATTAGAGATGTTAGAGCTATTGTAAGAAATGCAAATTGTTTGTAGAACTTTGCTATTCTTATTTTGTTATTCAGTTATTACTAACTACTGTACATGTAAGAATTATCCCAGGGATGTCTTCTTAGCCTTTCCAAAAAAAAGAAAAAAGGTAGAACAAGTTTTACAATCTATTTAACCACCTCGCTTTCTTCACCAGGCTTTCTTTATTCTGCCCATTAAGTTGACACTCTGTCTAGTCTGATGCACTACATCTTACTGATGCACTACATCTTACTGATGCACTACATCTTAAATATTTCTACATGTTACTACACCACGTCATATTACCATTATTTTATTTTTTAAATTCCCATTGACATTTTAGTTGCTTTTTACAACTCAAGCCTCAAAGCCGCAAACATATTTAAATTAGTAGTGGACGTTAATATTTTATTATTACGTTTATTAATGTGTCAAGTTTCAGTTTACTGTTCAACTCAACTGAAATATTTTAGTATTTCAAACGAGAGCAAAGAAGATAACATTGTGTTTCTCCCTCGTGCATCTCCCATTGCAGGTACAATCCAGACGATGACAAGTGGTCTCTGATAGCACCGATGCACACCAAGAGGATTGGGGTGGGGTGCGCCGTGGTCAACCGGCTTCTCTACGCCGTGGGGGGCTTCGATGGGGTCAACCGCCTCAACACCGTGGAGTGCTACCACCCGGAGAATGATGAGTGGACCATGGTCAAGGCCATGAACACCAGGAGAAGTGGGGCAGGTGAGGATGCTTACAAATTGCTCAGTTTAACCTAAATTTTTCATATCCAATTTTGTTTTAGATGTCCCCTGAATGCACTAATTATGATAATATCCTTGCAAACTCAACACATTTTCCAGAAATCCTTTTTGTTCAATTTTCCCATCGGAGTTTGTATAAAAAGTAAATTCAATAATAGGGTCAAACAGAAAAATGACACGTTTCCACAAGTTTAAAAGTCTTCCATTACCTGCTTAGCCCCACCCTTTAAAAGTTGTCTTTGCGGCTGCGGAAGCCTCAGCATTAAAATCTTGTGCCTGCAATGAGGCCACACACCTTCCTGTACTATCATTACACTCTGGAGCAAAATTTTAGGGGATTTCCCAATAGGGATTTTGCAATTTACGATTTTCTTTTGAATGCGTTCTAAAGAAAGACTCTTTGTATTGTACTATGTTGATGTTTGGATTCTCCATGGATATTGTCAACAGTCAAGTCTGTAAAATTGTGTGCCCTTTTGCTGTGCTCATTCACAAGTTATGTGAGGGCAAGCTAAATGGTATAATGTTTGTTACATTTTTTCTGTGTGAATGAGTGACTGTGAAGGGGATTGTGCTATGCGAATTCATGTGATTTACTGGGCCAACAGTGATTGTGATTTACTTCAATTCTTGTGATTTTCTGTGGCTGTTGAATTCAAGGTTATTAATTGATACAAATGTGTGACTATGTGATAGCGTACTAAGTAATCTGATTTACTATGGCCATTATGAATTTAATAGAATTGTTTATATGATGACACAAACAGTACCCTGGGGTACCAGAGGAAAATCCTCCATTTTGTTTAATTGTTTATTTAATTTGTAGGGCTCTTCTGTGGGTATAGCGTGCATACAATCGTGCGCTCCACTGCATGCACAACGCAAAAGGGTTGTATTTAGAGTGGACACAAGATGGCGCTACACAACGCGGGATACCGGGGTTACCACGGTACCCCGGGGTACTGCGTTTGTCATCATATGGCTACCTGATGTACTAATTAATGTGTATTTACTACTTCTCCCTGTGCAGGTGTGACGAGTCTGGATGGGTACATCTATGCAGTGGGCGGGTACGACGGCATGAGCCAGCTCAACAGCATGGAGCGATATGATGTGGACACCGACAGCTGGGAGTTCATGGCAAATATGAATAGCAGGAGGAGCGCTCTCAGTGTGGACGTAGTGGGCGGAAAGGTCTACGCACTAGGTAGGTTCACAAACTAGCCAATCATTCATAAGGTGTAACCATAACCCTAACTAGCCAATCATTCATAAGGACTAGCCATAACCCTATCACTATGATGTGGACACTGTCAGCTGGGAGTTTATGGCATCCATGAACTCCCGGAGGAGCGCTCTTGGTGTGGACGTAGTAGGAGGAAAGGTCTACGCACTAGGTAGGTTCTTACTTCTTTAACTACCCAATCAATTATGTTTGAAACTATGAATACATATTTTCTGTGATACACATGGCAACAAGAAGAGTTGTTACTGTAGATAGCTTTAGATGGGTTCTCAAACTACACAATAATTCATAGCTTTCCATGTTTGTTTGTTTTTTGTACATGCTATTATTATTAAATAAATGTCTGTCATGTTTTTATTTGATATGATGTCAATAAAGCAGTGATTTTAAACAGTTAAGGGCCATCTACAAAATATGTACGCAAATTGTCCAAAATTGACCCCCTCCACCAACAAGCACTTTATATGTATGTGGTTGAATGTAACGTACATTGTAGCATAAACCCCTCCCGACCTCATGCTATCTAGCTTTAATATGATTTTCCTACTTTCTTTCTGCTCTTCTCCAGGTGGCTACGATGGTCAAGACTTCTTGTCGTCGGTCGAGTGCTATGACCCCAGGACAGATGCGTGGACAGTGGTGACCAACATGTGCAGTGGGCGGAGCGGAGCGGGTGTAGCAGTGGGCATGGAACCATGCAGGACTGGTTTGTGTAGTGCAGGGGCTAACTCAAATCGGTGACCCCAACAATCCACGTGTGGTGGAGGGGACAACTCCAATCTGTGACCCCAACAAGGCACGTGTGATGGATGGGCCAACTCCAATCGGTGACCCCAACAAGGCACGTGTGTTCAAGGGGCCAACTCCAATCGGTGACCCCAACAAGGCACGTGTGGTGGAGGGGCCAACTCCAATCGGTGACCCCAACAAGGCACGTTTGGTGGAGGTGCCAACTCAAATCGGTGACCCCGACAAGGCATGTGTAGTGGAGCGGCTTACTCCAATCGGTGACCCCAACAAGGCACGTGTGGTGGAGGGGCCAACTCCAATCTATGACCCCAACAAGGCACGTGTGGTGGAGGGGCCAACTCCAATCGGTGACCACAACAAGGCAGGGCATCCATGGCTGATGCATAACTGCCGTGCAAGATTCTCACCGTCTCTTCTCCTAGCAAACGCACCAAACAAAACCGAGTGGAAGAGCATGAGCTGGATTGGAGTGAGAGGGCACACTTTGCTTTAATGCATTGCATATTCCTGGCTGCCTACTCTTCTTTAATTGTAAACCTGTCCATTAATGTGCTCAAGTAGCCAGCCCACCATTAATGTGCTCAAGTAGCTCAAGTAGCCCACCTCAAGTAGCCCAGCTGCTCTTTGTATTGTTTTATTATCTTAGATTGTTTTAAAGCACATTTCGGGTAAATTATTTCTTTGAAATCATAAGGCTGTCTGAATTGTATTAACTTACATTTTGCAAAGCATATATTTAGATGATAATTAAGGAATTACTCCCTCCCAAGTAACACAAGTCAATTGACACCTTGGTTCCTTGAAATTAATTCTTGCTTTGCTTATTGATTTAATGCCATTCTGCCTCCCCACTCTGGATTTCTGGTGTAGACATTTCTTTTGTAAATATAGGCAAATTCAACAAAAGGGTGATCCGCATGGGCGCATTTTTACTGGTAAACGATGTTAAGTATACTATGTTAATGGTGGAGTTTCATTCCTATCAACCTGGTAAATGTGAAGATTTTATGTTTGTTGCAAAAAGGGGAAATTTCGCTAACTAAAAAGTCATTTTATTGTAAAATTGGTCGTGCTATCCACGCAAAAGATGTTAAAAAGTTAAAATTTCTGAATTAATGTTTGTTAGAAACAAAATTGTTATCCTCTGTAAGAGCTTCTGTTTAAGTACAAATTCAAATATATATGTGCCATTTACAGCCAGGGCACTTATATGTTAGGTTTTATTTGATTCAGTTGACCATGAGCACCTTAGAAACAAAAACAAGTAAAGATGTGTTGTAATTTGATATTGCATTATGAATGATTGTATTCAGCCTTAAGTAGCATTGAAGATTGTATGCTCAACTACCTCCCAAGTCCAGATGTCAGTGCACTGAATACTAACTGTCCTCTGGGATCTGATAGAGTCTTGTAAAATCATGTGCAGCATACAGGCTACACATCAGGGGGAGTTGAACATAACTCTTACGTTGGACTTAACTATCACGCAAAGTCTTTAGTTTCTTTGAAAAAAAATGTTGTGTAAGATTTTAGTACGCCATAAAATGTTGATTCAAAATTTCAAATTTCTATTCTCAAGGAGATTTCATGTAACATTTATGAAAAGTTTCAAATACTTGCATTTTTGCTTTTGTTGCATTCCTGGGCTACAAATGGCTTACCATAGTTTACAAGTTCAACTTCATAGGATCTTTGTGAAACACCCTCTGTGCATGTAGTGTATGAGAAGGCTCTGCTTACTGGCACTTGGAACAGTACAGTGGAGCCTCATTATAACGGGGTCGGATTGAACAAAATCCTCCTATAATGAGGTAATTTCCCTAGTCCCAGCTCTTTATATTGCTTTGTTGTTTTACCCTGATATAGCAGCAAACCTGATCTATAACAAGGTGATTTTCATGGTCCCAAGGACCTCCTTATAAAGAGGTTCCACTGTACATACCTGGAAAAACATCAGATTTGACTCTATATTCACCATGTAGAATACCAGAGCTGCAATAGATGGAAGAGAAATCTGAATATTCTCTCTTGGAATATGTTGTTAGCTTGTTAATATCTTGTTATATAGCCCAGTGCTTATTCATTCTTACACTATCTTCTTTCTGCATTACCATAGATCCATATACATTTTCATTTTTTGTTTTGTTTTAGGGGACAAGTTATTCCCTCGATAGAAGGGAAATGTCTGGGAATTTCTGTGATAATTTCCATTTCTAGTTTACATACATTTTTTGCCATAGTTTGTGTAGTTCTTAAGAAGTAATTCAACATCTTGTAGCAACAACAATTTTTTTATATAATGCACATCTAAATGCAAGAACAATTAAAAAAATTATAACTTCTTTAAAAATAATCATCTAGTTCACATTTCCTTCGATTATGTTTTGAGATATAAAGGGCTGTATTCCGATAATCTAGCTCAGATAAGAATTTTAATCATGTCCCTAAAATCGGTATTCTGACATATATTTTAGGGATTTTTTTTACAGATAACATTTAGCTGGCATTGTCACACACCTCATGCATCTATTTACTAGAACAGAGCAAGTATAAAGTATTTTTTTTTTTTGTGCAGAATTTTTCTTAGACAATGTCCTAGACATTCTGAAAATTCTCACCGCCCTTGCAATGAATGTTGATACATTGAAAACAATTGAAACAATGATTTTTACATATTCTTCTCTTTTTCCTGCTAACTCCATCATTCCTTGAAATTCTTTTGCTAATAATGCATTTTATTTATCTTTTCGGGATATTTTGGCAATATGAATTATTGAGTTCTCTCTATTTACAAGAAAATTGATATATTATTTGTCTAGACAAAGATAACTTTGGCCACACACCAATCATGTTTTCATCGTTCTTCAACAAGATCAGCTGTTATTATACTTTGATGTAAGATTATTAGATATTAATGGCAAAATACTCTTCAGTATACTATACACATTTATTTTATGTACATAAATTATTTATCTTCCATGGCAACTAAAATATATTTCAGCGCTTAAGTTGTTTAGTGATGTAGATAAAAAATATTCTTTGTGCAGCTTTAGAATCCCCATGTGCTAAACTGTATCTGAGTAGTATAGGTACAAATTGTGAACGCTAAATTTGGTTGTCAGAATATGGTCCCTCGGATTCTTCAAATTGATTTTGAGGTGAAATACTTTTTAAAATCTTGCCAATATTTGTGTCGCTAGAAAAGTGCTGAATGTGATGTGTCTATTTGAAGAGCGGGTATAATGATGAAATGATTACACATGATAATCTTGTATTGTGTTAAAACAATGTGATACTATCATTAATGTGACTATTGAATGTTGTAACGTTGCGAAATGTGTGATGAAAGTAAAGAGCTTGGTTTGAGTAAGATCCCTTATGTAAGTGATGGCAGGCAGAGTGGGGGGGGGGGGGGGGGGGGTTA
>JAUELG010231429.1:3910-15766 GCA_031471515.1 Dendraster excentricus | reverse complement strand
TAATATAATTTACGGGATAGCCGAATAATTGATGTTAACTTGTTTCTATATTTTTTATATTTATCTAAATCATAATTATCTTTACTTCTTAATGCTTTCTTATATAATCGATTGCGAGTCGAAATCGATCGTAAAATGCCCCTCGTTATTCATGGTTTCTTAGCCTTATTTTTATTTAACTTAATTCGAACCAAAAGAATATTTTTATCATAATAATATGTTAATTTATTTAAAAATTTATCATATGCATTATTATATGAACAAATAATGCTGCCATGATATGGTTTCCAGCTTGGCCCTTTAAGGGTTAACATCCATGTTTACATAACCACTTCATGCAATACAGTGGGAAACATGACGGCCTACAGTGGTCAGACAGGACCGATGAGTGCCAAATTCTTTTTCTTTAAGATGAATCACGTATAGAGAATATAATAGGGGAAATTAGGCAATATAGTCCATTCAAGTAGTTGGTATTACTACACTGTTGATCATAATGATGGAGTATGTATTGTTTAGATCCAACTTCATGCCTTTTCCCTAATTTGTGCGCTAATGAACCATTTTATACTAAAAGAAATGATTTTATAATGTTTCTAAAGTACCAATGTACAATAAATGGCTGAAATGAATTTGCATTCTTAATATAGCCTTTTGATTTAAGCTTTGAAAGACAGCCCTTGTAATGATTGGCCCATTTGCCTCTCCATCGCGTATGCCCAACATTTTATCATTATGGGTCATTTCTCAGAGTTGGCTGTATAATTTTCTACCAAAATTGGCACAGAGGCCCTTTAGGCCAAACTCCCTCTAACGTAATTTGCTACATGCCAAACGATGAGGGTGTCCCACCAGGAAGGGGTGTCACCAAGCAATGTCCATTATTTCGTTGGAACATCGCAGGTTACGGTCTGTAAAATCATCTAACGTCATCGGAAGGAGAGTAAATTAACGTCACGGGAATCTCCAGGACCTCCACGATTGACCACCAACATAAATTAACGCAAATTGCTTAACCTATGCGGTAGAATCCGGAAACACCGAAAAGGAGCCTTCGCCTCTGTGAAGAAAAAAAATGCAATGGAATTAACGCCTTCCACCAAACTGTAGATCAGAGTTCGCTCTAACATTGTCACCAAGGAAGACGAGCTACCATGTGTCTACCCCATACCATGCAACCGAGATTACCGGACGTCCTTTGACTAGGAGCCCAGACGATTTGCGTTATTTATTAATACAATTTTTAGCAATTGTATTAATATTGACTCGTGTCAAAGCGGAAATCTTCTGGGCTCCCTAGTCCAAGGACGTCCGGTAAATCTCGGGTGCATGGTACGTGATGGACACATGGTAGTTCGTCTTGCTCGGTCACCATGTTAGAGCGATCTATCATCTACAGTTTGGCTGAAGGCGTTGATTCCGTAGCATGTTCTTCACAAGTGGCGAATGCTCCTATTCGGCATTTCCGGTTTCTGCGGAACAGGTTAAGCAATAGGCGATAATTTTGTTTGGTGGTCAATCGTGGAGGTCCTAAAGATTCCCGTGACGTTAATTTACCCTCCTTCCGATGACTTTTGATGATTTTACAGACCGTAACCTGCGATGTTCCAACGAAATAGTGGACGGTGCTTGTTGACACCCCTTCCTGGTGGAGCACCCCCATCGTTTGGAATGTAGCAAATGACGTTAGATGGAGTTTGGCCTAGAGGGCCACTGTGCCAATTTTGGATGAAAATTTTACAGCCAACTCTGAGAAATGACCCATAGTGATAACATGTTGGACATACGCTTTGGAGAGGAATGGGCCAATCATTACAGGAACTGCCTTTCAAAGCTTAAAACAAAAGGCTAACATAATGAATGCAAATTCCTGCAGCCATTTATTGTACATCGGTAGTTTGGAAACATTATAAAATAATTACTTTTGGTACAAAATGACCCATTAGCACACAAACTAGGGAAAGGGAATGAAGTTGGATCTAAAAAAAAAAAAAAAACATTATGACCAACAGTGTATTTATACTAAAAACCTCTATTGTAACTAATTCAACTGTCGCCACACAATGACATCTTTTCCACTGTTCACTGCTGCGCTGCAAGGTTTTAACGCCAACAAAAAGTATGAACCCTAACGCACGATCTATAACCTTTACTTACAGATGACACGCAACCCAGCTCATCCAGTACACATGGTACAAGTATAATGACTATCATGATTGCCGTCATAGTAGTCATGGCGGCTGTTATTGTCATTCTCTCTGCGACTTTGGTTTGGAAGTCAATTCGAGTTAAAAGGTACGTTGTTATCTGGGGCTTGTAGCAAGAAAGGGTCCTATCTTTAGGACGTCCTAAATGTTACGTGATTGTCATATGACTACACTAAATTATATCATTTACACACATGATATGTTATAAATAATAGAGTATGAATTATAATTATATATGAACAATTAGAATTGTATATATCATATGTAAGTAATAGTAATTACATATAAAGTATTGATTATATAACATATAATGATTTTAAATATTACAAACGGCGCCTCATATAATTTACTCGTGGTCATATGACAATCATGTGACATTTAGGACGTCCTAAAGATAGGACCCTTTCTTGAAACAAGGTCCTGATTATTATCTCAGAAGATGGCAGAGCAATGTGGTGAGAGTGAGAAAGCCCTATTCCCGTTTCGAAACATTGCCTCTGTATCCACAACTACCTAAATCACCGACCTAGGGTTAGATAGAAAAAAATCTACATGTATTTCTATATCGGTACAATTTCTTTACAATAAAACAATGATGGCTCTTGATTTCAAACCACCGTGATAAGCCGCGAACTACGAAGCAATCGACAATTTTAAAGGGAGGGTTGATCACGAAGTGCCCCGATATTTTGTTGCGAGATATTAAAGGAAACACTGACTATCAACTACGACAGAACATGCAATTTTAATGAAAAAATAAACTTTATTTGGTCAGAATCGGGTCAGAAACGGCTGAAATACCCATAAATATGTTTTGATTTAAAGTGAGCAAAGAAAATGGGATTCCAACGGGATTCTAAGTTTCTAACCCTCGGATTCAAATCCCAATTTTATTTGCTCACTTTTAATCACAATATTATTTCATTATCCCTATTGTTTGAATTAATTATTAAAAAAAGCTGTATCGTTTCGGCGATCCGTCGAATTTATCCCCGAGTTTATTTTAATCCGCTTAGGGTATATGTCAGGTTTATAAAGCTTCTGACTACTTGAGCAATGGTGAATTAAGGGTTCAGGGAAGAACGCCGTCGTAGGGTTTTCTAAAGCTCAGTCGGTGCCGCATCGGTCTACCAATCCGGAAGTCTCGGGTTCGAATCCCGTTGGAACCCATTTGTCTTTGCTTACTTTTAATCACAATATATTCTTGGTCAGTTTCCCTATATGTTTGAATAATTATATTTTGTTCAAAAGGGGTTTTCACCGGCGATCCCTAGGCAATATTTAGACTTTTTAGAATAATTTCAAAAAATGCTCGGAGACTAGCTATAAAAAAAAAACTATTTGAACAGGTTTACAAAAGTCGTTGATGATATTTAAATTGAATCACAACGTTAAATGTACAATTTTGTATAATAAGAATTGTTTTTAAATAGCGCTATTCCCGTGAGGATCATATAGCTCTTTACAGATTTGTATTACCCCGGTCAACGGATACACACTGCAGCCACTCCTGCACATTACGTGCGCTTTTCCCCACTCCCTAGGGAGTATTCCAGCCAGTCGCCTATTAGGTGCGCACAGTGCTAAGGAAACACGTTCCCATCCTACCGGGTACCCATTTATACACCTGGGTAGAGAGTATCAATTCTGGATAAATTGGCTTGCTGAAGGACAAAGGCAGTGGGCAGGGTTCGAACCCGGGATCTCACGATTGGAAAGCGCGCGCTCTACCAATGTTGCCTCACCACATCCACAAAGTTTTAAAACAATGATCATTCAAAAAATAGCGTCCTCGTATGTTGAACGTTCCTTTTGAATGAAAACAGGTGTTTTACTTAGTCGTTTGAAATTAGGTATGCTTTTCGATCATGGTGAAGTTATAACTATTACTTTATTCCGTAATGGTGCGCGTTTTGGTTACTAAAGTTCAGTTTGACCAATACTCAACCTTCCCTTTAAATTTGGTGGATATAAATAAAGTACTTCTTATTGATATGTTGGGGCCTCCTTAAATTCATGAGGCACATTTCTATGTTCATCATAGATCTGCTTTGATTTTGAGTTAATAATTAGCAAACATAGATTTTTGCTGATTTTGGTACAATGAGTGACATGATTTAAATCCAGTCGTCGCATTTAAATAGGGCATATAATACAGGGATAGGATTCCATCAGAGGGATACTTTTATATTGGTATAGAGGGTCCTTAAGAACAGAGTGTGTGCGATATTAACAAAAAAATGTCTGTAAAATGTTTAAGAACACACAATTTAAGGATCTTATAAATCCTATTTGATCTTAATCGCCTTGCCCATGAGAAAATACTACTGTACAAATTTCAACTTAAAGAGATACGATTAATTTAGCCAAACATGTCTTCCCTTTCTAGGTTAAGTTTCACCTCTTTAGTTGGTACACCGTACACCTGTTACAATGGTTAACTATACCTTGCAAATGCTTACACGATTATAAGGACAAACTAATGGTATAATTATAAATTACTAAAGAGTCACTTAACTGCTTGCATTACAGACTATCTGCTCCAGCTGTCGAGATAGATGTCGATCACGTGTACGAGTCGCCGGTCATGGTATCGACAACATCAGGGCACGGTGGGAACCCTGACAAGCAGTACACCGAGTTACAACGCGATGCGTATCCGCATCGGCAACATGAGAGCCATGACATTGAGTATGAAATTCCGGGTCTGGATTCGCCAGATGTGCCTTGTACAAAGAAGGCCAAAGATACAGCGATGTAACTAAGGGGTGTATACAAATTACCTATTTAAAGGGACTTAGTAACATTGTTCAAATCCTAAAAATCCAATTTGAATTCTAGCGGCTCCCTCATAGTTACATGGTTGTATTCGTATTGGATATAAAACCATGGTACAAGTAACGGTTTTTCAAATTTCTCTTTCGTTACAAAGATATGTGCGATTGAAGTTTTCAGATTATAAAAAAACTCGGGTGGAGTTTTAGAACCATGAGAATGCAGTTAGCTTGTTAATGTCACTTTGCATTTACTCATAACTCGGCCATGCAACGTCAATTTCACTTGAAAGTTTCATATCAAGCATTCATCACTTGTTGCACTGTTATGATTATCTATATATATATTAAACATACATGTACATACATTGGGAAGGCATTAAAGGTAGGGTTGAGTATCGGTATACCCCGAAGTGCCCCCCTAAATTTTTTCCGAGATAATGCAAAACTGACTGTCGAATTCGAAAGAACATACTATTTTAATGACAAAATAAAATTTATTTGATAAACATCGATTCAGAAACGGCTGAAATATCCATAAATATAGTTTGTTCAAAAAGATTAGTCACCGGCCATCACTTTGCGATATGTTCAGACTTTTTAGAAAAAATTTTAAAATGCTGGAAAACTACTGTGAAAACAATCTAAATAGGTTTTTAAAAAGTCGTTGATGATATTTCTATTGAATCAAAACATTAAATGCACAATTTTGTATGAACCAAGGCTAAAACCAATGATTTGTTTAAAACTAGCGCCCTCGACGTTAACGGTTATTTTTGATTGATACCATGGGTTCTACCTAGTTGTTCTAAATTATTTAAACTTTTCGAGCATGGTGAAGTTATTACTATTACTTTTGTCCGTAATGGTGTACGTTTTGGTCACTGAAGATAAGTTTGACCAATACTCAACCCTCCCTTTAATATCTTGGTTATATTCTGTAGAAAGTGCTAGAAAGGGATCAAACCCTGTTTATACAAAAAAATATTACATTTTGTGGAAGCATGTTCTAGAAGCTTAGCACTTAATAATATTGTTTCAGATCATGCTAGTAAGCTTTCAATACCCTATTGTGATATCTGGAACGCCTGTCTGTGAAGCCTATTTACAGTTAGCGAGGAATGGGGGTAATCTTTTGTCACCCATTCTAAAAGTAAGCTAACATAGAGACATGTGTTATTGTAAGATGTTACTTTATTATGATTAAAACTATAAGGTTTCTAGAATTAGGTTTCTGGATGAGGATAAGAACTTTCCAGTTTGTTGATTAGGTAATCTATTTAAAGGCTGGGATTTTTCAGGCTGGTTCAGAGTTTCTTTAGATCCTGCTCCGATTTACAGAGTTTTTTTTCGATCCTGCTCCGAGTAAGAGTATTTCACATCTCACTCTGAAATAGATAATATTATACCACCTTGTTCTAAAGAGATATAACTTTGTCTCACTATCATCGTATCCTGTGGAAATTAAACTGGATAAACTACATGTTACCAGTTCGTCGGATTGTCGCCTATGTATTCCACGTGGACATATTAGTGGATTTATATCAGATATATCATTGAGCGTATCACGACAACGTTAGATTTGGATATTGACCACGGCTTCGCGAGGGACTTTCGCGTTCACAACTCACCCAAGTTAGCAGCCGGTTGCCATCTAATAAGAAACCGCCCAAGCTTCTCCTCTTCCAAAACCAACCTGGACATTCGCCAGTGCACTTTGAATTTATAACAAAAGACTTGTAAGTTCGAATAACCCAGCCTTTAGTTAAGATAATTAATTACATTATGTTACATACATGTATATGTTATAGATCACTTTTATCCTGTCTGTGTGTATATTTTAAAGTCTGAAAATAGGGAAAGCACCATATACAATAAAATAATTTGACTCGATATTCGTTCTATTTTGTGCGGTCATTCTCGTGTGAAGAGTGTCATAACAGCACATGTCAACAAAGTAACTAGATGTTAAAGAGACCAACGCATAGAAGAGTTGCTACAATAATATTGAATTCCAAGAATCAACAAAATATTTGAAGTATCTATTTGTACGTGTCATGTTAACCCCGTGGCTACGGGAACCAAGTTGCTTGTTCAAAGTCTATTGGGATTTTAGAGACTCGCGGGGAACGGATTAAACTTACAATCGTTTTTAGTGTTGGCGTAATTACATGCACCCAAAGAAACTAAATATTTTCACATTTATTTTCGGGCATGTATCGAGACTAGGTGGAGAAACGTACGTGCATGTTTATTTGGCTACTTTATCTGGAATTCGACAACTTAGTTGTTTAAATTATGTCAAAGATTAGCTTGACATTTAAATATAGCGATGTAAACAACAACGCGGTTCACAAAGGTGTATCCAAGTATCCAAGTATAGGCTGTGTATAAAGTCTGCGGGAATTTCATAAACTCGTAGGGAACGGGCAGAAAAAAACATCATCAAATATAATGTCAGACAAAAATATAAATAATATTATATTCGTTTTATATAGCGCCTAAGTATCTCTTGGCGCATTACAAAATTTAAACAGAAAAAAATAATGCATCTTGAATCGTTTCCATTTACAATGGTTATGGTTATGGTTGTCATAGTACGATAAATAATTTAGTTTGCAGAGAATGATTAAACTTAAAGTTGATTCTGGTTTTCCTGGCTTACTTGCATGATCAGAGCACAATTCATGTTATTTTGTATTGTACATGTAATTGTTACATGAATTCGAATGCTGAACAACGAATTTGAACTGCAAAATACAGCTGCAGAGAGATATCGGCGAAATTAAATTCACATAACATTCGTATGGCCAACATACGAACTTGATCAATAAATCATTGTACGAGTATATGTGTAGTAACAATATTAAAGGTATAGTTGAGTTCTGGTAAAGAGAGTACAGTTTTAGTAAAACTGAATTTTAGTAACCAAAACATGCACATTTACAGTAAAAAATAATAATTATAAGTCTACCATGCTTGAAAAAAAAATTAAAATTACAAACGACTAAGTAAAAAGCCATTCATAGCCGTTCAATCTCTGAGATGGCGCTCTCTACAAACTTTTGGGTTTAAACCCTTCAAAATAAAATATTGTGCACGTGAAGATTCATACAATATTGATTAGATAATAAGATAATCAACAACTATAACAAAATTCTTTTGAACATTTTTGATAAAAGGAAGCATTTAAAAAAATTGTTAATGGTTAGTTCAAAATTATCTAATATTTGTGGGGCCCCACATTTATTACAAATGGTTACTTTTATGGATATTTCAGCAATTTCTGAACCGATTTCGATAATTTCTGGTAAAGAGAGTACAGTTTTAGTAAAAACTGAATTTTAGTTACCAAAACATGCACATTTACAGTAAAAAAAAAATAATTATAAGTCTACCATGCTTGAAAAAAAAAAATTACAAACGACTAAGTAAAAAGCCATTCATAGCCGTTCAATCTCTGAGATGACGCTCTCTACAAACTCTTGGGTTTAAACCCTTCAAAATAAAATATTGTGCACGTGAAGGTTCATACAATAGTGATTAGATAGTAAGATAATCAACAAGTACAACAACATTTTTTTGAACATTTTTGATAAAAGGAAGCATTTTTAAAAATTTGTTAATCGTTAGTTCAAAATTATCTAATATTTGTGGGGCCCCACAATTATTACAAATGGTTACTTTTATGGATATTTCAGCCATTTCTGAACCGATTTCGATCAAATAAAGTTTATTCTGTGACTTAAATCTTATGCTCTTTTAAATTTGACACTTAGTTTTGCTCTTTTATGTTATGCTCTTTTAAATTTGACACTTAGTTTTTCATTATCTCACAACAAAATATTATGTGTAGCGCCCTCTCTACCAGAACTCAACTTTCCCTTTAAAGGGTACCATCACCCAAAACTAATAATTATTCTGTTTATAGAAAGGTAACACCTTTAGCATTCCATTCCATTAATAACATCATACAAATTATGTTTTCAGAAGAAAAAAAAATAATTAAGCATGCGTTCATGCGGTCTAAATATACACTACTCACAACAAGTTAGTACCCCCCTAGCATTTTTTCATATATCTCCAAAATTATTTCACCGATTTTGATCATTCAAACGGTAATGGATGCGCAATTTTATTACGCACAACATGAGTGGTTAATAGTTACCATAGCGTTACGTTTTTATCATCAAAATATTAATTTTCTATAAAAATGTACCAAAAAAAGTTGCACTTTCAGCTTTTTTTGCCGTCGTGGGGCATTTTTTTATACGTTTAACCATCGTTATTGAAAATTATTTTCTTAAACAATAGGCCTTTCAATATTAAATTAAAGGAGATTAGAATGGCCGAAGTCATGTCCTGTTTTCATCGTTATTTTAGCTGGCGTAATTAACTAATCTGTTACGTAATGCACGTACTACCGCTGCATTGTTCACAGTGGAATCGGTTTTCAAAAGCTTACTCCCATACAAAAAAACTGAAAGTGCACCTTTTTGGGGTACATATTTATAGAAAAATAAAATTTTGATGATGAAAACGTAACGCTATGGTAACCATTTACCACTCATATTGTGCGTAATAAAGTTGCGCATCCATTGCCGTTTGAATGACCATAATCAGTGAAATGAATTTTGAGATATATGTAAAAATGTTAGGGGGGTACTAACTTGTTGTGAGTAGTGTATAGACTACTGCGTGTGCAAGCATTGTTCACAAACCTATGCGTGAATGGCATTGGCGCACTCGCAACATGAAAATAGAAGTGGTTCTGTAAGTGGTGGAATTGAATTGCTTTCTTTATGAAGTACATAACCCTTTGCAATGTTGGGTGTCTATAACAATACCAAAACAAATAATGATGTGTTGTTATTTTCCCGGTGGTCCCCTTTAAAGGTAGTAGTTGTACGGGGTTTGTACGCATTGTGAGTGGCGTTCATGTATGCGATGATACGCTCAAATGTGATTACTGTAACGGGTTATATTAAATTCTACTTCAGTCTGTGGAGAACATGACAGAGAAAGGTCTAGATGTCAAACCAGAAAAAACAACCGCGACAAAGACAAGTACTTGGCAGATCGTGACTATGCAGATGACATTGCCCTAATAGCAAAATATATTCGGAACGCCCAAGACTTGCTTTCTTCTGTAGAGAATGCTTCAGCAATGGTTGGTCTGTTTCTCAACCCAAAGAAAACTGAGTACATGACAGTGAACGTACAGGCTGATCATCCTCCAATCATCTCCAGCATGTCCAGGGAAGGCTTACAGTTTAAGGAAGTCAATGATTTTAAGTATCTAGGATCTTATGTTGCGGACTCCAAGAAAGATTTCATGTCACGCAAAGGTCAAGCATGGAATGCTTGCAATAATTTACACCGCATTTGGCAATCTCAAATTTCAAGCTCTACATAAGTAAAAAGTGTTAGGGCCTGCGTCGAGAGCATACTACTTTATGGTTCAGAGACATGGACCATGAAGAAGGCACTTCAGGACCTGCTCGATGGAACATATACACTCGGTTACTCATGAGGGTACAAAATATTAGTTGATCTACGGAAACAGGTCTATCTACCATTGTTGCTCATCGCCGAACGAGATTCGCTGGTCACTGCTTTAGGGCCAAATACCAAGTAATCTCGGATGTGATCTGCATGAGACTCCCGTAATGTGTATGCTCCTGCTTATTCTCATTTGACCTTGTGCATAATCATCATCATATGTGTGGGTAGTTTCTTTACCCCGTGTTCACACACACGTTTTTGCAGCCCGTAATCATGATTAAAGAATCAGCAGCTGACTAAAGAATCAGCATTTGATTAGTTTTACGACCAAAAAAGTCAGTCTGAACGCTGACTAACGATACGTCGTATCGCTAATCATGAATACCGAAACGCGGGTTTGACCAGCGTTTCGTACGAGAGCTGATTATAGTGTGGTACTCCAATGCCTGCGGTGCGTGCAGATGGCTTAATAAATCGTGTTGGTACCATTTGGTGGCAGATGTGGTGAGATTTGTGTGTGGAAGTTAGCTTCTAATAATGATTCTTTAGTGATGATTCCTTAATGATGATTCTTTAGTCATGATTAAGGATGAAAAATCGTGTGTGTGAACAGGCTGTTCATCGCGTACACCCGCAGTACTATCGCCAAGACTTACCGGGCATTAGCTTTCCTGATGATGAAGGCGTTTTGATCACCGTACAGAAGTTGTAGGTGGGGTGTGTGCTTTGGGAATTATTAGTCTGTAAATATATTTGGATGAAGACTATGTTTTATGTTCTATGTTTTGTTTGTCATAATGTTCGTGAATATGACGATTGATCAATATCTATTTGGTAATTAGATATTAGTTTTTATTATATGAACGTATTAACTATGCAATATGTGATATCATTAACTTTAAAGGTATCGGTATGTCCCCAAGCTTGTTGCAGTGAAATGTGACAAAAATGATCTAATTTGTTGGAAATGTTTAATAGCCAGATGGTGTTCTCTTTGCCCAATTAGCACTAAAAGTGTCATGAAATTAATATTCATGAAAAAATATCTTCATGAAGTGTCCAGTGTCATACCAGGAATTAAATTGTCCATTAACACACACACACACACACACACACACTGTAGGCTGCTAATCATTTGGCGATTGAGTTTGTGGTATATCCACGGAAACCGGAAGTCTAAATCGTAATTACGCGCATGCACAGATTGTAATTACGAACTGGCTTATTAACATAAGGGGACATTTATGTGTCCCCTCAATAATTTTGGGCGACTGGACCTGGTGTAGACTGTTTGTGGTCCTGGTCTTGGACTACATATTTGCCATGACTACCCCCCCCCCCCCCCATCCCTCGCTGACAGGATTTTATCA
>JAUELG010230322.1:0-15781 GCA_031471515.1 Dendraster excentricus | reverse complement strand
AAGGAATACAAAATTACGAATGATTAAAGCCTGTTATATTACTTACTTGAAAATAATCACAGTGGGGATTTTAGATTTATTTTTCTGATGCCAAATCTCACTTAGCAGCCAGTTTACACCCCGCATATATTTAGGGTCAAGAATCGGCAGTGTGATTGACATTATCTAGAGCATTTAATTCAACAGTCCGATCTTTAGCTGACGTCACATTTTGGCGAATTAAAAGGATTACTCCACAATTGACTAGTTTCCTGGGAAATGACTGCCAAATTGTGTTTCTCGAGGAAAAAAAGGCCTAATTGTGAAAAGTAGGCCATCTAGGCGCAGTAGCCCCTTTAATGAATCGGAGATAGCGCCGCCGTATGAAGGAAGGTCTTTAACTTGGTATGTTGTTGAGTTGTTCTGTGGAATTATTAAATTATAATTACACAATAATATCCCACGTTTCAATTTGTTTAAGGTCAAGTTGCAATATTGACTAGATTAGAAGCTCAACGCAACAGAAAGGTCCGGCGAGGATCCATTATTTGTACAGGTTACAAGAAAAAAAATGTTCTGTCTACAGTATGCAGGGAACTCAGTCCAAACAATGTATTATTTGAAGAGAACTCGGCCGATTAAACTGAACTTTCGATCTGCAAATAAAGACGCAGCCTCATTTTCATGGATGAAAGAAGGCTTATCAACATTTTCAAAGAAAATGTTAGTCATTTGAGGTACATTTTTTTTTCTATATTTGTTTTGCTGTTATGTCAACTGCTAAGAAATCCCAATTGGTCATTTCGCTTTTCACTGTCAACAGAAAGGTAATCATATTATTGAAAAAAGAGAAACTGCCAGTGCGACTAGATTGTGTAACTCTCATTTGGTCTACAACGTGACATGGTGGATCAGTGAATACAGTGTTTATAGTGATTACAGAGGTCCAGAGTATTAACCTTGACTGGGTCATGCCAAATTTCTGCAGTTTTAAATTTGACGTTTGAAGTATTATCAAAATAGAACAAATAAATGGAATACAAAATTACCAGAAATAACTAGTGTAAGTACCTAACAAAACATTCTACATTAGATTCGTTTACTTCATTAATTCGATAACATAAAACATTTTTATATGAAACCAAATTTAACAATGGAAGACGATTGTCTACCTAAAAACATTATATGGATCAAAAATCAAGTTGTTGCTAAAAGAGAACCGGAAGTTAGCATAAGCAATTTCTAACCAAACTTGTTAATCTTTTTTCAGATTCATCAAATACAATGTGGGGCCTTACAAAATGAATAGTATTGTTTTTGTTCTTTAATCTCCTGAAGCTAACTGTACAAAGAATTTTGTCCCAGTGAAACAGGTTTCAGTTTATTCCATTTTCCTTTTATTAACAAGTTACTAACGATTGAAGTTACTAACGATAGCTAATATTACTTTTTTTTTACCCATTAGGGTATAAATATGATGTGTTGTGTTTGTCATATTGTCATTCGCCTCTGAAGAAGATTCTGCTAGGATCGAAAATTTAGGCCCCATTTTGACTCTCTTTTCCTTTTTTTCTTTTTTTAAAAACTTATTACACGGTCATAGCAGAGCACAACAACACACATTTTTATCTTCCATGTATATTACTAAATTTCTTAAACTACATTTTTATCAAATTTGGAAGGTAGAAGGTAAATCAAAATTACTGATCTTGTGTCGTTTACTTCATATAAAGTGATACCGGTGACACTGAAATGCTATGTCTTTCTTATACCAAGTTTCTTACCTGGTATAACTTTGCCATGGTTTTCCGTAGTGGATCCTGCTAAATAGAGACCTTTTCTATTAAGTATAGTGCCCGGTTGTTGCCGCCAAAGTTCCGTTAACATCACTATCCGAGAGACGTGGTTCACTGGTTTTCAAACCATATACACACTGCTCTGATCCATTTCGAAGCGCACAGAACCTATCGAAAATAAATATTGTAATATGTCTTCAAAGCTACGCGGACAAGGCCTGCATGTGATGACCTTAATAGTACTATTGCACGCTGAGTGAATGAGACTGCGCTTGTATGGAAAAAAAACCAGAATAGTGTTTTCTTTAAATTGCGCCTCCTTTTCATGTAGAATTACGAAATGTCCTCCATTTAATTGAATTTACTCTAGGAGAAATGACGGCGTTCCTATCAGCTCTATCAACATATTTCAAACAAATCCTCTATTACTAAGCGTTTGAAATAACAGTTGCGAACACTGCTTTTAGTCGGCTGATTGCAGCTTCAAATTTCCGTTTTGTTCGATTTGCAAATAAAGACGCAGCCTTATTTTCACGGATGAAAGAACGCTAGTGAACCTTTTAAGAAAGTGTTGCATTTCCCATATTTTGTTGTCGTTATGTCAATAGCTGAGACATCACTTTTCAGCGTTGATATTCCGCATTTACTATAACTATATTAGTGAAAAAGAGGAACCACCACCACGACCAAAAGAAATCTACTAACTTTGTTTACATGTGCAACAAGTGATGAAGGGTTGATACAATGTAAATCATATTGCTGTTACACATGTACAATATGTTCACTGGGTGTTGTGTGAACTTTATGGTGTAGATTTAGTGTAAATCAACAGGGAAATCGCCCTAACAAAAAGAGAGTTCGTAATTACAAACAGTCATAAATGTCATAAATGGTATCATAATTTTTTTTGTTTTGAATTTTCAAATTTGGATTTGATTTTCAGAAAGAATATAGCAAACAATGTCCAAATACAGACAATCAAATGAATAGGTTACGTATTGGCTGAGATATGCACATCGGACTTTTTTTTTGTCGATGGGCAATTAGTCTTATAGTACACTGGGTCGTATTTATATTTAGGAACAATTGCACTTTAACACGGATTGCAAATTGAAGTAAAATTCAATTGACACGATTCGGATGGGCATATATCAGCCAATATGTGACATATTCCTTTGCTTTTCGGTATTTGGCCATTATTTGTTATGTTATGTTCGAATTTGAAATTTCTAAAAAGGTGTTTGTATGATATCAAGGATTTATGTACTCTATAGACCTTTGTGCAATTTTGGTTACATTTGTAACACGTTTTCACGGGAAACTTGGCTCGAAGTCATAAATTTACATAAATATTCATTAATAATGGTCTGAATTAATCATAATTTCATGTTACATAATATTTACATTTGTTGTGTTCTCTTTGTTTTAAGATACGATACGTACATTGGTATGTACTGTTTCCTTTTAAGTGCTGAAAACGGGCACAGATGTGATTTTTATTCTAACACATTTGATTTAGCCTGCTTCAAGTTTGAACATGAAAATAAATAGTTATATTTTTTTTTAAATACAGTTTTGGTCAACCTGAATGTTAGTAACAAAATCCTGCATCATAATATTACAAGCTCATATATATTGCTATCTCATGTTTAAAAGGAATTACAAATTACAAACGACTGAGTACAAAGCCTATTATCATTCAAACAGAGCCGTTCAAACTAAAGATGGCGCTAACTAACAACTCATTGGCTTAAACCATTTTAAATCAAATATTGTGCATGTATAAATAGTGATTAGATCGAGAGAAAATCAATAACTATGATTGTTTTTTTTAATGTTAAACAAGAGGAAGTATTGTACATTGTATATTGTAACGGTTGGTTCAAAATTGTTTAATAAATGTTGGGCTTCACATTTATGACAAATGGGTATGTTGATGGATATTTCAGACGTTTCTGAACCGATTTTGATCAAATACAGTTTATCCTGTCATTGAAATATTATGCTCTATCAAATTTTACACTCAGTTTTCCATTATCTCGCAAATACAGTAGATTATAATGCGTAGCGCCCTCTCTATCCAAACTCAACTATCCCTTTAAATCCACTCATCACAAGCTGTGCCGTAAAAGTACGCGTAATGCCTCAATTTTGGTACAATCTTGCAAATAACCGATGATGTAATGCTGCTCCGTGGGCTAACAGCATGTAGGCGAGAACGTGCAAATTTCAAGCAGAGATTCACACGACATGCATGAATGGCAACAAACGGACGTGTTCACATGACATTGGTGGGCCAGCCCGAAGAGAAACTAGTAAACAATACCTGGCTTTGGGTGCATGGAACTTTCAATTATGGATGGACGGTAAGAAAAAACAAAATAAATTGAAGAAAAAATTGAAACAATTAGGTGTACATTGGGGCTTTAAAGTGATAGTCGAGTTTTGGTAGAGAGGGCGCTACACAATTTTTTTTCTGTGTGAGATGATTAAAAACTGAGTGTAAAATTTGAAAAAATATTTTAGCGGCGGAATAAACTTACTTTGATCAAAATCAGCTCAGAAATGGCTAAAAAGCTTTTACTTTTACTTAGTCGTTTGTAATTTTGAATTCTTTTCAAGCATGGTAGAGATATAATTATTAGTTTGTAGTTTGTAGTGTAATGGTGCAGGTTTAGGTTACTAAAACTCAGTGTGACCAAAACTGTACTCTCTTTACCAGAACTCAACTATCCATTTAATGATTTTGACTTTTTGAGTTTTTAAGTTTTTGAGTTTTTAAACATTCCTGTTTATACACATATCAGTGTAAATATAACCAGTCGGAAGCTGCTTTGATTTGTTTGTTTTTTGCTAGTTGATGTATTTTCTTGACGTAACCTAGCTACACATACGTGGCATTAATTTAAAATGCAGACAGTGGATCTCATTTTCAAAATTGTTGTTTGAGATGTGAAAATGAATTTGTTAATATATATTTCCTTTGAAATTCCATCATGTAGAAATGTAAACCCCTCACAAAAAGTTCGGAAACTCACGTTTGATTGATGATATTACTTGTATTGTGTAACTAGCATATTCAAATTTGGTGTCAAAATAAAGCCTCATTATATATCTTAAAAACGTTATGCGCCTTATTCAGGAGTGACACTCGAGCCCCATCCTACTGTCTTACCTCGCAATATAAACAGGCTTTTGCAGGACTATCCCAACAGGCCTTTATATCACTACGAGGGGCTTGTTGCAAGAAAGGGTCTAGGAAGTTCTTGATGTCACATGATTGTCATATGACAACGACTAAATTATATGAGGCGCCGTTTGTAATTGTATTATTTACACACATTATATGTTATGTATAATATATAATTGTGTAAATCTATTTGTTAATAATTTGTATACAATTTTAATTGTTTATATATATTTATAATACACACTCCATTATTTATAACATACATGTATAATGTGTGTTAACATTACAGTTGGAAATGCCGCCTTATATAATTTTGTCATTTTAATTATAACAATAACGTGACATTTTGGACGTCCTAGAGAAAGGAGCCTTTCTTGCAATACGCCCCAGAGTACCACCTGTCCTTTAAAGGACTCTCCTAGAAAGAATACCAACGGTCCTGTTCAGGACTACCCCCACAGTCCTTGATAGGACGATCAGGATTTTAGGGACTGTCATAGAAATAATTCCATCAGTTCAAGCCTCCCTCTCTCACATGGTGCAACCGCAAACCACGCGTATTATACACACCCCCATGGAAACCGTTCATTTACAAGCAACATTTAACACAGCAATTTCATTTAATTTTGTTTATTTCGTTTATTCAACTATTATAAAAGTACATACATTTTTACAAAATTAAAACAATTCAGTCAGACATTTTATTTATTTTGTTTATTCAACAATAGTTATTCAACCATCCAGCCAAGCTCCCTGATAATGATGGTTGGTCTACTGCATATGTTTATTCATTGTAATAATATACACACATTATTTCCACATTAATTTATATGATTATAATTATATCTATTTCATAGTCATTGTTTTGATATTATGTATCTCAAATAATATTTATATATTTGATCTTGATTTTGTTAATAAATGCAAATATAAATCTGCCTTCAAAATAAAATTACATCAATATGTACAATATTAAAACAACACAGTAATTTAATTTTATTTTGTTTATTTCGTTTATTCAATACTAATAAAAGTACATCAATATTTAAAATATATAACAACAAAACATGTAATTATTTTAATTCGTTCTTTCAACCATACTAAAAGTACATCAATATTTACAATATCAACACAGCACAGTAATGGTTTGGAGGCCCTGAAAGCAAAATCTTGTAAATAGCTTTGTCATATGTAGACAATTTATGTAATTTTTGGAGTTTGGGTGGGAAGGAGAAGCACCCTAGTTTTAGTAAAATGAAGCGATGGTATGAAATCAATGTGCTAGCACATGACCTAACATTAACAAAAACATACAGTCAAACATCCAAAGAATAAGTTGACACTTGTGGGCAAGATAACACACTGTATATTGTAATCAGTCACACTCTACAATCGTTTTAATCAGCTCCACGAAAACGTCCTACCGACCAAATCTTCGAACTGTCTATTGAACGGACTGAAGTAAGCCCTCAGTTTTGCAGTGACGGCATCGTCCACCGTCGGGTGTGCTCTACCTTTAGCCCCTCCCAAGCAGGTCCGGTTGCCAATGTTGCGAGTCCTGCAGTAAAATCCCTTCTTTTTGTTGTACCACACACTCTTCTCGTTGAAGTACTTTGGCAGCCCCAGAAATCGTTCCGCCTATGTATGGAAAGGGGTGAAGGAGGATGAAACTGAAATAAAGGTTGAACATGCCATGGGCGTAGGGGGCTTTCTTTTCAGAAGGCCGGACTGACGTGTGATTATTATCTGACAAGCAAAACAAAATATGACGTGATTTGCCAAAATTTTCGGTTACTTTTTGCCCAAATATGGCACATTTCCGAGACTCCAGGGGGTGCAGCACCCCCATCCCCCTGCCCAGCCTCATACGCCCACTGTTGAAAAAGAGAAGGCATCTATTCACATTTCAAAAGTAAATTTTTTTTTTCGAATAGCTGTGATGATTAAAATGTAACCGACGCGGCGTTATTACAAATTATACTATGATTATTACCACAATCATTTGTGTTACTTTACCATTCGAACATAATGAATGGTAACATTCGAACATAAAGAACTGGATGTCACTAAATTTCTTAAAGTTGAACCGTTTCAAAACAGAATTTATGCTGATGCATTCAGTGAATTGCCAAGTGAACGATTTTCTTCACAATGAACTGGATGTTTCTGGTCATAAAATTAAACTTTCCTCTCATGTTATGAACTTTGGTATATGCTTAGACTCAAATTTTAAGCCCACGTTACACGTTATCAATGTGATTAAGACATATAATTTTCATTTACGTAATTTGTGGCGAATTCGTAGATTCTTACATATAGACACGTGCCATCATGTTGTCAGAGCCCTAATCTTGTCTAGGATTGATTATTGTAATAGTCATGACTTGGTTTCTAAAGCTCAGCTTTGCCAAAACTGTACTACTCCTTTAAGTACATGTGAATTATTTTTACTGTAAAAGTTAAAGGATATTTCACCGTTTGAAATAGTGGCATGTCTATGAGAAAGCACGTCCGTTTGGAGAAGACATTTCGGACGTGTTTGTACAAACACGTTTATTAACTCCTTCATGGCCAATATTACCTCATATAAAATGGGCAGGGGGTTCTTGGTGAATTCGTCCGTGTCGATAATGAGGAACTGCTCTCGAGGAAAAACGCGAAGCCACTTCTTGACATACTGGACGTACACGCTGTTTGCCAATATAGAGTTTTCGCTGAAAACCGCCCCGTTTGGTTTTATTACAGATCCTGGGAATTGATATTTCGAGAAGAAAATTAATAGTAATTGCACTTAGCACCGTAATACATGTTGTTTGTCTGATCGTAGAAATACACGTGTTATTAACCCTCTGTTTGTTACAATGGACGGGGCATGATGGCCCAGTGGTGTCACTATACAGGTGTTAACTGGTGGTGGAGAGAACATCCCGAAATGTTCTATCCGAGAGATTTTAAATCTTGAGAATTGGAACATTCCATGATCGTAGAAATACACAACTAGGGTGAATTTATTTCATGCCATTTTGTACCCATTGGTATGCTTAAAAAAGGGGCATGATAATTTGCTGAAAATTAACGCGATGCTCCTAAAATAGAGAGATCAACTTTTACCTCCAGAACGATATGTCTCACTATGGAACGCATGAGTGATACTATTTACTGTATATTTTTGGAACTCACTGTCGTCGAATACTATATGAGTGTGTGAAATAACACACACACATAATGAAAGATATACTACCATCACGTATGTATGTAAAAAATATATCAAAACGTATGTTTAATGGTAAAGATCTTGGTGCACAATTAAAATATTTGTAAAAACATGAATTTTGCAAATTACACATATCTTTCAAAATATATCTTACAATACTATTTACACATGATTAAAGTCTCAAGTGTCACATTTAGAAAGATCTTATAAAGCAAAAGAATCAATTTTAACTATTTTATGAAATGTAGCGACTGGATTTCTCTTCGCAACATACCTTCAAATGTGGTGTTAAGGTACCACATCGAATCCTCGCCCGGCAGCAAGGGCCTAAGCTTGGACCAGTTGTACTCGGGCTTAGCGATGATCTTCATATGGATGTACTCCGACACGGACCTGGCAACTGGGTCTCGGACCATTAAGATGAACTTGGTGTCCGGCATGGACGTCTTGATTCGTTCGGGGACTTCTGATTCCAGGACGTATGAGGGCGTCTTCTCCATGGTCACCTGGATGGAAGCATTTCAAATCATTTTCTAAAGAGATTCTAAATAATTGGGTAATATTTGGACGAAATTCAAATTAGAAAACTGGTATGGGGTCACAAATTGCGATCTAACAAACACTACTTAATCAAGCTAACAGGTAAATTGGCGGGTCTACCGGATGTTATCAATTCCTCCTATGAAAACACAATCTACATAATCTAGGCTACGTGTTTCCTTTTTGCAAAGACACGCACACATTTTTGTTTTGTTAAAGTGATTTGTATTCCTTCGAATTATAAGCAATTAACATAGATCATTAAATAAAGCAAGTCGAATGTTATCATCATATTCATAAATCAGGAATACACCAATTACAGTTTAATGAAATAATTCTTACATAAAAAAAAAACATATGCAAATAAAAATCAACAGTATGTTAAATTCGCAAAATCCATTACATAAACGTAAAGAAGGTCATAGCAAAAGATAAAAAGAAGAAAGACATAATACTTCCTCACTTCCCTTGTATTGCAAGTCTAGCAACGACCGCTTCATGCTAAATTTTCAAAATGATACCCCTAATTAGGTATTCCGACAGGATTTCCTCAATATTACTGAATTAAATTTCGTTTATTTTCTGCATCAACTGACTGCTCTATCCATATTATGTCTGTACACGAAATGTAAGTGGCTTACCTGGAAGATTGATGATACTGGCATCTGTTTCCGGTACCAGGACAAACCCTTGTTCCAGTGGGTAGTCCAGTAATAGATCTCCATCTCCTTGGAGTGCACAAACGCAGGGTGGCTGCTCAGGAAAAACGACAACGCATCTGTCCCGCACTTCGCAAATCCAATCCCGATGGCTTGTGGAAGCCGCTTCCTGCAGTACAGACCCTGAACATCGTCCGTCTGACCTCGTTCTTCATTCTGAGGACACTGTATGGAGTCCAGAGACATCGTTTCAGGAAGTGCGACCGGCGACTTCCTTGGCTTTCCGCCTTTCTGCTTGCTGTGCCCTCCGGTTACGGGACTGTCCATCTCCCGTTTTCTTATTCGCCCAGATTGTCCCACCGCGGCTTGTCCCGTATTTACTTCTTGGTTTACCTGTCCCGGTTGTCGCTCTTGTATCCCCTGTTCCGCTCTTTCCTCTTGTTTGTGATCTTGCATTTCTGCACGCAAGTGAAGACCCGATGGTCCGGATGTGTCAACGGAAATTAAGGCCAGGTAAAGAAATACGAAAACGACTCCACTTGTGAACACCCCGGAGAGGTAGGCCTTGAAAGGTAATATACACAGCAGAAGAAGAAAGAAACAGACACTTCTTGAAGACAAATCCACGGATTTGAAAAAAAAAATGTTTTGATTCTAGCTACTACTGGCCACTGTAATGCAGAAAATCATAGTCATGTTGGTAAATGTAGTCATGTAGTCATTTCTTTGCAATGTGGTAGATGAAGAGAATTTAAAAAAGGAAAGATGTATTTTGTTATCATGAAACAAAAGGCAGACATTTATTGCTTACAAGATACCCATTTGTTTTGGTATTAGAAGTAGTTACATGGTGTCAACTTTTCACAGAGACAATCCGCAATGTAATAAAAACTTATATTGCTATGATGACTAGCTCGCGTATGTTAACACTTTCTGCGGGAGTTGAACGATCCTGCTCTCGGAGCTGAAAATCAATGTGTGCTCTTGTTTATGAATAATAATTGTTGTGTTGCGATATTGTGTAGAAATATCCACATCTCAAGATGAAGTATGTTCAAGTATGTATATATCTTGAATAATGGGCTTTGTATACGGATTGTTAAATTTATTCTTAATAATTTATTAAGGAACACATTAAAATATCTACTTTGAATTACGGGGATTAACAGATTGAAAAGGAACGACGTATTTTCTTATTGAAAAAACAAAAAGGCAGATATTTATTGTTGACAAGATACCGATTATGTTTTGGAATAAGATTTTTTTTAAAGCATCAAATCCTAGGACTGTTGCAATTTATCTGATAGATTCTCTCAGTACGTTTAAACAAGATTTAAATGTGACAAAGGTGACAATTATGTTGCTCTCAGTGTAAAATGGGATTTTATAGAATTTACATTGGTTTCGCTATAATGGCCCAAACAGTAATGATCCAGGGTCTTTGAATCTATACAAAATATTTTGTTGGACTATGATGATCCTCAGATAATAAAACAAAACAAACACATGGAGAAGGCCTTAATTATATGACCTAATTGTCACAATTATTCTCACTCTACGTACTTTTTCCACAAGAAAGATAATTCGGCAGTCATTTAAAATGAAATCGGTCAATTTGTGAAAAATAAGTAAATTTCGATTTGTCCTGGGAACGTCCCGTTTTAATCGTCAAAAATGCGACGTCATCTAAAGAAAGGACTAATTAATTAAATACTGTAGATGACGTAAGCCAATTAATTGTCAAATGACATGTCAATGACGCTGCCGATACCGGACCCTAAATGAGGGCGGGGCGTAATATGGTTGCTAAGTGAGATTTGGCATCAGAATATTGGTCTAAATCACTATTGTGTTTATTTTTATGGAGTTTTTTTTCCGACAGTCCGATTTAACAAGTCAAGTGACTATGAAATAACTACCAAAGTACATCGTATTCTGTAGTTCCTTTAATCCTTTTAAGCAAAGTAGAATTGTTTTCTCTGGTGAAGAAGAGTGATATTGATTAAGATAATCATTCGGACCCAGTTATTGATAATCTTGATATGTTTGATTAATTTAAAAGGAAATATAGATATTGGAAGTTCAACATCTTTGTTTTAAAAGGAAGAGTATTTATTTCTCTCATAAAATAAATACTGCTTTGGTGTTGTAAATAAACAATTTAAAATGAAACAAAGACAAATTTCACGGAAATGTGTATAGCATTCATGAAAATTCTAATATAGATGTGTTATTTTCTGACTTTTTAGAAAAAGAAATGTCTCATAGTCAAGTACGTTGTAATTGTATTGAAAAATATGAGCAATAATCAATCACCCTGTTAAGGTGATTTTACTATAGAATTGCTTAAAGGGATAGTTGAGTTTTGGTAGAGAGGGCGCTACACATAATATTTTTTTGTGAGATAATGTGAAACTGAGTGTACAATTTTAAAGAGCATAACATTTTAGTGACAGAATAAACTTTATTTGATCAAAATCGGTTTAGAAATGGCTGAAATTTCCATAAACGTAACCATTTGTAATAAACGTGGGGCCCCACAAATATTAGATAATTTTGAACCAACCGTTGCAATTTTTGTACATGCTTCCTCTTTTCAAAAAAGGTCAAAATAAAGTTTTTACTAGTTGTTGATTATATATCTATCTAATCACTATGTTTACAGACATTCACATGCACAATATTTAATTTAAATTTGTCTAAGGCCTTACTTTCTCGACCAGAAATCAACTATCCCTTTAAATGGGTAGTTTAGTTTTGGTACAGAAGGCGCTGCACTTTTTTTTTTGTGAGGTTTATTTTTGTGAGGTTATCAAAAACCGAGTTTAGAATTCGGGAGAACATGCAATTTTAAAGGCAGAATAAACTTTCTAAAAATTATATTTAAACTGATACTTATTTGGGGCCCAAGTAATTAGATAATTAAAAAATTAAAAAAATATAAAAAATGCTTGCACTTTTTCAAAAATTGTCAGAATCATTTTTGAAACAGCTTTTCATGATCTGTCTAATCATCATTTCAATACAAACATCACATGCATAATTTTCTATTGCAATGTATGAAACCCATATGCCTTTTTAGAAATGCGCCCTCTTTTGTTTAAATGTCTCTGTTTGAATGAGTACAGGGTTTTTAATTGTGTATACCTTTTCGAGCTTGGTGGAGTTATAACAATTAGTTTATAATGTTATTTTCCATGTTTGGTTACTAATTGTCAGCCTAACCAAAACTAAACTACCCCTTTAATTTCTTCTTTTCAAAATGTAGGTACTTTTTTTTTTTTATAGTTCGCGGTATAATCAAACACGGTTCCTTGCTGGACGTTTTATTGGTGAAAATATCATAATTATTCATGATATACAAATTAGACGGAATGATTTTATTGATTTATTTCATTTTTTAAGATGTTGGTAAAAAAAATGTGTTATATTGCAATTCATGCTCGAGTGTTACGGCAAATAGGCAATTAACTAATTGAGTTCTTATAGAAAGAGGCTGTCGCCAAGGTGATCCTCCGTCACCATATTTGTATTTGTTATGTGCTGAAATGTTAGGTATGTTAATTCGTTTTCAATGAAGTGGCAAGAGTTTGTGTTAACTGAATTTAAATTTCTTTATAAATATGCAGAGGATACAGTTTTATTTAGGAATACTTATAATACTAGTATTCAAAATGCTACACATATTTTTATAATTTTTTTTTTCTTCTGGACTTAGGCTAATTAAAAAAAACACAAACGAAATCTGGATAGGGGCTTAAAAAAGTAATGAAATCAAATTGGAACGATTTAATATCTTTCAACATAATTCCATGTTAATATTGAAAAAATGCCAGAATATAATTATGATAGAATATGTTATGAAGTGAAACAACACATGATTTCTTGGATTGAACGAAATATTAGTTTTAGGGAGAATAACATTTTTAAATTAATTATTATTACCACAATAATAATTTGTTTATGTCCAACCCATTGGTTGAATTAAAGAAAAAACAACACATGCATTTTGAAAGTTTATATGGAAGAATAAACCTGGTAAAATAATTATAAAAACAAGTTGTTCATATGCAAATAGTGGCTTAAAAATGGTTGACATAAATTGCTTTAGTAAAGCACTAAACCTAACATAAGTTATAAGATTTATTTGAGTAAGTGTACAAAAGTTGGTCATTTAATGCAGTAATATTAAAACAAAATGCACATGATTAGTTTTGGTGATGATTATTTCTATTAATTATTTCATGAATCTGGCAAGTTTGTGAGAACATGGAATTTTTAATTAAAGAATGTGAGACTGATTGAATCTGATTGATTTGAATCTATATGAATGAATATGCTTCGAAGATTATATAAAAATGAACAACATATATTTGTATTACATTGGGGGATACAATACCCGGGCTGCAGGTTAATCAGTCCGAACAATGCATTATTTGTAGGGTACTCGACCGATTGCATCTGAACTTTCGATCTGCAAATAAAGACGCAGCCTCATTTGCACGGATGGAAGAATGCTTATTTTTAAAAGAAAATCTAAGTTATTTGTGTAGCGTTTTTCTTTATTTATTTTGTTGTTATGACAACGTTATTTATCACTGGCATTCCGCATTTCATTTTACTAGTAACATAATTATTTTATTTGTGGAAATAGAGACATTACCACCGCGACGTATATAACTACAGAATGGTTATACAACAATTGCCCAGTCTCAGATGGAAAACATTGACTCTATTTGTCAGAATTCAAGATGATAATCCTTTATTGGAATCCACGAGCGATGCATTTTGTACTCTCATATAGTGAAAGTTAATGAAGTTCGCAAATAGTAGTCAATACACATACTGAATATTCAATATTGACTTCATTAATGTACATTTCTGTACATTTCGAAAAATCGATAAATCAATTAATAAAAATGTAAACGAACTATATGGGAGAAATTTGTTTTTTATTTTTGTATTACTATTATTTTTTTCAATATATTTTACCGGGGTGGCCCATTCAACAATACGTTGGTCTGCCATGGGGCCCAGGAATACAATACACAAACATGGTTTACGGTATATGAAACATGCCATTTAAAATCGTTTACAGAAGCATTTGAAATGAGTATACAATTATAAATATATACATATATATATTTAAAAATAACACAAATATGTAAAACATAAAAATAATATAGAGATATTGCAATACTGCACACCCATTTTGAATAAGTCTAATTTGGTTTATTCATAATTATAAAAACAACATAAATGTTGTGTACATTATTATTTTATTTCCCATAAATAACAAATATAAAAAAAAACAATACATAAAGGTAAAATATCACTTATTGCTATTAAGAGTATACGGCAAGGTTTTTGAATAAGTATTGTTTCATTTTCTGTTTAAAAATATTCAAGGAATTTGAAGTTTTAATTTCAATGGGTAAATTATTCCAGAGGAATATTGAAGAGTAAAAAACAAGATTGTACTACCTATTTGAAAATTTTAACAGCATTATAAGGTTTTAATTTTTAATTATTCGTCGTATACAAATACAAGGTATATTCATTGATTAAAATAACCAATACTCAAAACAACATTTAAAAGTCATAATGTAAGACAAAAAAAGGAATTACGGATGGGTGATTTTTTCATCTAGCGTATAGAAGTGGGTCGGTGGTTCCCAGAGCGGATACCGTAGGGTGATATCACGTATTTGTTTGTCATGATATATACAGGGTGTCCAAACAAGGGGAACGGTGCACTTCCCAAGATAAAAAAAATACACTAGGTATGCCCATCAGAAGGAGTGTCGTTTCCACAGAAAAAAAAAACAAAATACAAAGAAAAGTAATTTTGCTCGTGTACGATGTGCTTTAGGTCGCTGTGAGTAGAACCATGTCAGGTTTCCATTTTTGCAATGTTATTACCAAGTCAGTGCCTGATAAACTGCACCCACCGCCCATCATACCATTGAACACGCTAGTAATCCGCATGCCATTGTTATTGTGCACTCAACCGTGTGCCAAGAGAATGGGCATGGACGTTCGATGGCATTAGGGTAAGGAAGTGTGATACATCGGTAAGAATTTACAAAAATGGGCCCCTGACATGGTGTCAATCACAGCGCCCTTTAACGAAAACTCTAAGATCAAAAGTACTGATCTTGGTATCGCTGTTCTTTGGAAAACGCGCACTATTCGATATCATTAAGGTATTTTATTTTGGAAAGTATACCCGTTCTATTTTCATTTTATTTATTTATTTATTCATTTATTTATTTGTATTTATTTATTTATTATTATTATTATTATTATTATTATTATTATTATTATTATTATTATTATTTATTTTATTTATTTATTTTTATTTTTATTTATTTTTTTTTTTTTATGGGGGGGGGGCCTTTAT
>JAUELG010229226.1:0-15782 GCA_031471515.1 Dendraster excentricus | reverse complement strand
AATCCACATGCATTACTATTTTTCAATGTCTTAGTTACTTGTAATAATTCATGCACAGATATGGGATTGAAGAACATTCAGTCGGGAAAATGATCATTAAGATATTGATTAAACATAGTAACATGATTAGACACTAAAAGCGTTTCAACGGCTTCCTTACAGCAATTAACAAAATATGATTTAGATTCAGTAGCTATACATTGACCATTATCAATACGTTTATTATCACATATAAAATATTCTGGTAGAGAATGTTTGGGCTTATTTAATAATGAATTAATAACAGTCCAAGTTTGTTTTGCATAATACTTAAATTGATTTAATTCATTACAAAAATACTTTTTCATAGCATTATTTAGCATATTATTAACTTTATACTTTATACTTTATACTTTATACCTTATACTTTCTCTCATTTGCTGCATTCTTTTTATTAATAAACTTTTTATACAAATTATTTTTCATATTAATTGAACGTAAAATAAATTTATTAATCCAGGGCTTACGATTACGTTTATTACATTTCTTCTTAACCAAAGGAAAATGTCTAACAAATAAGATAGTAAACCGATGAATAAATAAGTTATAGGCTTCTTCTGAATTATGACAACTATAAACGTAAGACCAGTTTTCTTTAATAAGATCATTTTGAAAATTTTGTATTTGATCTTGTGAAAAATTTCGCATAAAATATTCATTTGATTCATTACATGACAATAAATATTGGTAAATGATCTGTAATATCAGTGCAAAAAGTACCGCAATGAGCATTTGAATCGATAACATTGGTGAAAATATTGTCTATTAGTGTGGCACTGTTTATAGGAATACGGGTTGCAGTACGTATGACAGGTAATATACCAAATAAAGAATTAATACTAAGAAATCCATTTACATGATTTTCAGTTTTAAACAAATCAATATTAAAATCACCAGTTATATAAATGTTTCTATGTTCACTAGTTAGTTTACGTACAATGTCATTATAAAATTCAAAGAAATGTGTCATATTTGAGCCAGGTTTCCGGTAAATTACACCGACCGTATTTTTCTTCTGAAACTGATCTACAAAGTCAATAAATAGGCATTCACAATTAATATCAGTATCAGAACTACAAACAATATCGTTTCTAACGTTATAAACAGTACCAATTTTTTCAAATAAAGCAACACCACCCCCGCGTCCATGGGACTTATCAGCATGTAACATTGTATAACCATCGAGAGAGAAGGGGATTAACGGGGTAGCATTTATCCATGTTTCTGAGATAGCTATAAATTTAAAAGAATGGTGTAACGTTGAGAGAAATTGTGATATATTTTCAAAGTTTTTTTCCAAGCTTCTGGCATTAAAGTAAATCATACTTAAATTCGAATCAAATGGAGATTGAGAATAGAATTCTAAGGGTAAAAGACATAGACATGACGCGGAGGAATTAAAAACATGCAAGTCAGGATCAAGATCTTCTAGAGGATTGAAAACGTTGTAATTTTAGCATTGTACATAGTAATAATTCTTAGAAATGTATCAATACAAAAAGCAGTCTTATAGAAAGCGTGTAAGTGGTATTCATGGCCGATATTAGAATGAGACAAACATGTATTCTTGATGCAATTATCAAAAGTCTTTGTCATTTTACAAACAAAAACAAAACACAAAAAATACAAATTACGTGAAAATGAAAATATGTACATCATCATACAACAAAGTTTTACACCTATAAAATAAAAAAAAAGATACAAGTGGAACTCTTTGAAGTTAAGATTTTTCAATTGATATGACCATACAAGTGTATAATTGTATTTTTCTTTTGCACAATAAAGTATACGAACAAATTATAATCACATGACATTTGTTTGCAATATACATAATACATTACAGGTACAAGCATGCATCATTTAAAGTAGATAAATATAAGGGTTATGTACATGTAAAGCATGTCATTTTTTAATTGTTCATGTATAAAATGTATGTGAAAAAAGAATAAATGTTTACATACATTACCGTGGCACATTAATTTAGTCAAAGTCACAAGCTGTCAAGGTCTTCTTTGCACCTGATGATTTTCTTTGGATTCTGCAGCCTGGTACTCGAGCGAGGGATGACGAAGATTTGACCGTCCATGGACCAGGCGGCTTCCACTTTTGCGTGATGTCTGGCTTCAGAGAGCAGTTTGTTGTTGTGGTCGGTCAAGTCCTCCTGAATCCCCATCCCGGTGTTCTTCAGTGCTCGTCGTTTCGCGATCAGCACCTGCCGATGTTTGTAGCTCGTCAGCTTGACGATGATCGGCCGCGGGGGAACTGTACCGCCAGTCTGCTTGGGCTCCCGATGCTTCCCAACCCGGTGGCTCCGGTCGATGACCTTCGGGTCCAGGTCGATGGCAAGGTGATCCTTCGCGATCTGGCATACTACAGCATCAGTGTTCTCATTTGGTGACTCCTTCACGCCGTAGATTCTACGGGAATATTGCTCCTGGCTGTTGAGATCTGTGACGAGTTTCTGGATGGTGTTCTGGCTAGTCTCAAGTTGCTTACTCAGCTGATTGATGCCATAGTTGGCCTCTTCGAGACTGCACTCCATGTCGTGGATGTCGGCGTTCTGTTTATCGATGAGAGTTTTCATTTCAAGTATTTTGGCATCAACTGCCCTCGATACGAGCCCATTGATAGCAGTCAGAAACTCGTCGTCCTCTAGTAGATCCTATATAGCCAGCTTTCCTTTTTTTCCCGGCCATTGTTGGGTTGGGTGTTAGCTGGTATTAGGAGTTAATTCTAAGAGGATTATGTCTTTGTCTGGCGAATGGTGATGGTATCTCATGGTGGTAATCCGGTTTTAAATGAAAATCACTGGCACTATATACTGTGTATAGTTCAAGCGGTCCTCTTCTCCTACTATAATTAGCGAACCCCCTCTCGTATTATGCGTAGCGGTCCTCTTCTCGCATTATGATTAGCGACCCTATTCTCGTTTTATGACTAGCGGCCCTTTTCTCGTATTATGACTAGCAGTCCTCTTCTCGTTTTATGACTAGCCGCCCTTTTCTTGTATTATGTCTAGCGGTCCTCTTCTCCTATTTTGATTAGCAAACCCATTCTCGTAATATGACTAGCGGTCTTCTTCTCGAATTATGATTAGCCACCCTATTCTTGTATTATGGCTAGCAGTCATTTACTCGTTTCTTGACTAGCGGCCCTTTTCTTGTATTATGTCTAGCGGTCCTCTTCTCATATTATGATTAGCAAACCCATTTTCGTATTATAACTAACGGTCATCTACTCGTTTTATGCCTAGCGGCCCTTTTCTTGAATTATGTATAGCGGTCCTCTTCTCATAGTATGATTAGCGAACCCATTCTCGTATTGTAACAAGCGGTCCTCTTTTCGATTTATGACCAGCGGCCCTTTTCTTGTATTATGACTAGCAGTTCTCTACTCGTTTTATGACTAGACTAGCGGTCCTGTTCTTGTATTATGTCTAGCGGTCCTCTTCTCCTATTATGATTAGCGAACCCATTCTCGTATTATGACTAGCGGTCCTCGTCTCGTATTATGACTAGGGTTCCCTATGAATAAAAACCCTGATTTTGTATTATGATTAGCGAGCCTCTTCTCATATTATGTATAGCGACCCTCTTCTTTGATTTATGAATAGCGGTCCTTATGAATAATGACTCTTATGATTAATGACCCTCTTCTCAAATTATGAATAACGGTCCTTATGAATAGCGATCCTTATGCTTAGTGGTCCTTATGACTAGCGGTCCTTATGACTAGCGGGCAGACCCCGGTTATTTTACCATACTTGTCTTATTGTAATATTATACGGGGATCCTGCAATAAATACTTACTTGAACGTGTGTAACACTTGCAAAAAGGGCAGTTTGTATCATTTGTCATGAGCCATTCTTAAGCAATGAAGACCCCTATTTGTAATGGTAAAAATTGTACCCATTGATTTATTGTATGAATTTCATTTGTGTGCTTTTAAGTACTCATTTTATAATAATATATTCATATTCAGTGCAATAGTGATGTTTGACACTATAATATTAGATTTGCTTCAGATATTCGTGAAATATATATTGGTGTAAATTCTCAAACGCTACATGCTAAAGCAAAGGTACTTTACATGGAATATACTGTCTACTGAAATCAAGCAGTGCCAAACTTTAAGGAACTTGACAAGAATGCTCAATCATACTTGATGCTACAAATCTACAAGCTCCGTATGTGTTTCTCTCTTTTTCTTGTTTTAGTATTATTGAGTAATTTTTAATATTGTTTTCGTCGTCGTTTTTGATAGATTAATTAATGTTTTTTGTTCATTGTCTGTAAAGTAATAAATACAGGTATTCCCTTGCCCTGAGCACAGTCTATACATAAAGCTATTTCAACTAATTTTTAAAGTGGGACATGAGCACTTCGGATATGATCTCCACATTTACACCACCGAATGTACATTATTATCCAGTCAATCTAGCAAAATTAGAGGGTAACCTCGGCAAAATTGCAACACAGGATTTTTCTTCGGGATTATGTTCAGGTAACTCCCCTAACAACATACGAAACGTCCTAAGAAATTTCAGCTGCGGAGAGTGGTTAAATTTGCATTTAAAATAATGAGCTAATTTGCATAATTGTAAATTAAGGTAATAGTTCTTTTTCTATGTAGGAATAGTACAATAGTGAGTAGAGTGATTATTCTAGGATATTTAAGGGCCACAAATTTGCCACAATATGGCGGCCCCTAATTTGCATATTTATGAATAGTTTTGATGTTCAGCGACTATAGAATTAATAAGCAATAATATGTATTTATGTTTCTATAGTTATGTTTTTAATGTGTATTAAATATTTGTCAACTCGGTTACCACCTTGGTAACATCAGGCAAAGTAAGTAATTCGCAAAATTAGATGATTTACCTAATTTGCATAATCCCCCAAATCAGGTAAAATCGTGTGTATTGTGAACCCAGAATGATAAAAAGATTAGAAATACCACCTTTCCAAGGTTTTAGGGGGCAACAAATCCATTTATGATACTTAAATTGATGTATCACCTTTGAAACTAACATAAATCCAAGTTGGCCACCCTTAGCATTTTTATGAATATATTGCTACACTAAACAACATTTATTTCATAAAACTGTGATATTGTTACTGTAAGAACGCATTTACATTGCAATTCCAGTGTTCTACTTGCTAATTCCAATAATAAAACATCTCTAAATTATCATATTGATCTTATATAACCAAAATAATGACGCCATATATCATAACATGTGAAATTTGATGAGCAGCTATCTTGGATTTCAGAAGGTTGCCATGGTGATATATGAAAATAAGTATCATAAATGGATTTTTTGCCCCGTCAAACCTTGAAAAAGTGATATGACTCGTTATTTTTACATTCCGGGTTCTCAATAAACTCAATTTAGAGGAATATGCAAATTAGGTAAGTAATCAAATTATGCAAATTATATGCATTACAGCATTATATGCATTATAGGGTGTTGCCTATACGACACATGTAAATGAGCACCAACATCGTTCATCGTTTGTATCAATATTGTACTGTTCCTAGATATAAATGACCCCGACAGCATTTCAGAAATATGCAAATCAGCTCATTTATAATGCATTTTAAACCACTTTCCGCAGCTCCAATTGCTTAGGACTTTTTGTATATTGTTCAAGAGAGTTTCTTGAACAAAATTTTAAAAACATGCCCTATATTGACTGGAATATTGGAATATGTACATCTCCCGCATGGTCAACATCGATCACAGAACAGCAGTCGAATGACATCGCACGCGTCCAGAAAAAAAAACCTGTAGAATTATTCCTTTAGACTATAATATGCATGATACAAGCAGGCTCTTCATAATCTTTATCTGAAATAACACCCTCCTCTTACCCACACCCCCCTCCTCTTCGCCGGTTCTCTCCTTAAAACCACGTCCAAGCGGGAAAATCTCCCTCAAAACGGGAAAATTGCCCCCTCTGACAAGGCACCCCTGTTACACCGCTGTATTGTAATATATGGGTCTGTGCGTGTGTGTGTATGTGTGTGTGTCTGCATTTATTTCAATCAAATACGTTTATCGTTCTCCCTCATTTTCTGACGTTTTCCGATGTATGTTTATGTTCACCTGTACAAAAAAAATCGAACAAAATTCAAATTAAAATGACAAACTGAAGCTATTTTTATTAGAGCACTTTTTTATTCATCGATTTTAAGAAAACACAAAGTAAACAACAAAATACAAAATACTTTTTCAACAATATTGTATAAAAAATATCAATGAAAGACTAAATGCTTAAAACTCGAATTGAAACATAAACAACATTAAAACTATAGTCAGATATAAATATATCTTTGGTCCAGCACAAATTTCTGTTACTGGTGTTTGCTATCATATAAAAATTATTGTGTTCCATGTTGACATTTTGATAAAGTTGTTTTCTTCGCTCGGGACACCCGGGACACATACATTTTTGCTGGAATCATTTAACTGCCAAAGCTCGACGTTGCATCTGTGTGAACTACCCCATCTTTAGACTTGATAAGGAGCACGAATTGGTGATACACTATCATGAACGGGGCATTATCCGAATTCTATGTATACAAAGTCTTGTTTACAGTTTTAGAAACAAATGTTGTCTTATTATTGTACTTCTTTGGTATTGATTTAAATTATACATGCATTGTATACTACGTGTATGATTATGCATGTGTTACGTACAAAATTGTATAACAGCAAAATAAACACCTCACAAAAAAAAATTGGAAGCTTAAGTTTGATCGATTATATACATGTTGTGTTATATCTGGCACCACTTGAACGAGTTTGTATACATCTTCAATATGATACCACATTTGTAAACATTGGGGAACGGGGTATGGAGATATGGAGATATTTAAGTACTTTACTCTACGTAAAAATTATGAAATTCAACATCATATTGAAGCGTGAATTTGTAAATTAAATGATGCCCTATTCGTAATGGTAATGTGATTGAGGCGGGTGTTGTGTCTCTAATGTAAGGGGCTCAAAATGACGCGCTGCCATGTCGACATGTAACCGTTTGATATGTGCTGAGCATACCTACATGATCAAAGAGGGCGCTAATTTGCAAGTTCTGGCCAGTTTGCGTAGGTTTTGGGAAAGTTGATGCATTTTCAAAACATAGTTTCGAAACGTAGTTTTCCTGTACACACACACATGTAGCATAATCATTGCAAATGAGATGTCATATTAAAGGTAAATTAAAAATATTTCTGAGGGCAAAACGGAATGATGATAGAGTTATGATTTAAGGTGAAATCCGGGCCAGAATTCGATTAAATGTAAAAAGAGACGACGACATTGTTCCCTACAGCTTACTGCAGAAATGATGAAAATCGGGGGGAAAAAATAAGGAAGTTATGACATTTTGGAATTTCAAATTTATTCAGAAAACACTTATTGACCAGTCCTTACGAATATTGAAATTAGCGAGTTGATGATGCCATCCCCTAAAATTTGTCTATGTATTTCATATACAGAAATGTCACAAATTTCACACTTCTGCTATGAGAATATAAAACTTGCCTTAAAACCACCCAGAATAAATGATAAATAATGTTTACTCTGATTTATATTTATATGGGGTCTGACTTGACCAGTATCAGCTGAAAATTAAAATTGTGTGTATTTTTGATATGAAATACATAAACAACTCTGAGGGGATGACATCATCAACTAGCTCATAAATTTCAAAATGCCATAACTACCTTATTTTTTACAAAATGGAATGCATGTTTAATCATTTCATATTCGACCATCCTCCTATTCAGCTGTACCGTACTAAGCCTGCTTATGAAATTGAACCGGACATAATCGTATTAATAAGATAGGTAAATGGGCATTAAAATGATACCAAATTTGAAAGGTTTAAATTATTTTAATACAATACAATTTTCGATACAACGTGAACTAAAAAAAAAAACAAAAGAGACAAATTTCCCAACTGAATAGTCTCGGGCCATTTTGCGACTTATGACTTATGTTCGTCCTCCATTCTGAAACGCACTCTATGTATTTCCCGATTTGAAATATACCACAAATAATATTCCATTTTAAAGGGGAAATCATCATTCACTGCAAGGACACTAAAGGGAAAACTAACATTTGACAATAAGAGTGATATAATCCATTAAAGTTGAGTATTCGAACCTTTTGTGTGTGGTTAATATTCTCATCTAACAAAAACAATTTCCCTTAGCATTTTGTCTCATATCTCAAACATAAAAGTATTTTACCAATTTTTACGTCCATAAATAGTAATGAATACGCGATTGGATCACGTACACTGCGAATAGTAAATGGTTCAAATGAATTATGTTTTAATATTTAACGTGTGTTTTTTTTTCTGATACAAAGTGCAAACAAAAGTTCCATTTCAAGTTTGATTATGATGGCAATTGGGCAGATTTTGTATACGAATAAAAATCGACATTGAAGATGGTTCGACACACAAATATGCTAAGTACTTCACTTTTACTCGTGCATTGTTCCTAGTGGAACCATTTTACAAAGACATGCATTTTTTCTGAAGTGATAGACCTTTCAATATTATTCGTAAACGTTTGAATGATTACAAAAGGTACAATATCTTTGAGATATATGAACAAATTCAAGGGGTGGTTGCTTTCTTGATTGGGTGTATTAATGGGGAAGCCTTTTTATATTATATATCTTCTTCATTCACATTAGCCGCTAGGGATGAATGCTTCATAGTAACTGGAGACTGTGCACACAAGAATTATATTAGATGACCGAAAAAATTATATTGTTGTTCATGTACAACGCTTATTCATTAATAGGCGCTATACAAATCGAGTATAGTATTATCAGTCAAAAGGAGATAAACTCTTTACATATGAGTATACATACCATCCGTGGCATGCATTAATCTGAGTGGATGTATTTTATATGTACAACTCTAAATTGTATAGTAAAATTTTGCAATACATGTTTTAAATACAAACTATCTACTAACAACTATAACAACTTATCTAACCAAAAGTTATTGTAAAAACATTTTGAACAGCGTGAGGAGTCGCTTAATTATTAAACACTTATTCTTGTAAAAAAAAACAAGGGCAAACATGTGACCCAACAACATTTAAAGAGTTTAACACCAAAAAGTATTTAACCAGCATTTTGTATTTGTCAACAAATTTAGATTTCTAAATAGCTACATATCCCACTAATCTACTGAACCATTTACAACAATGTTAAAGGAAAGTGGATTAAGTGGCTTTTAGAACTAAGCTCTTTAATAAGGCCTCACTTTATTTCACTTCCATTCACTCATGAACACCGCTTGAGGAGATCTAATATTACTAACTGGATAATTTTGGTAGAAAAATTTTATAAATGGGTGATGCATTTTTAAATCTGAAATGACCACTGAGAGTGATGTGTACAAATGTGTTTGCAAGGCAAATGATGAGCTGAAATGCATTTGCTGTAATAACCTGAACATATTTTGTACACTACACGTAGTTTCCTTCTAGAGGGCACAAAACCCGCACACTTCAATTTATATCATAAGCGAACATTTCCGACAACCGAAGAGTTTAAATGTTTTTTTTTTTTTTATTGTTTAACGTATTTACATCAGGTATTTAATGACTGGTAAAGTTCGAGTTAACTCTGTTTAAATGTTAGAAATCTTAGTACAAAAAAATACAGATCAAGCTCATATGCATTCAGATACATTGTAACCAGTGGCGTAGCGTGGTCGGACTGTATTAATATTTAGTGTTTTTTTTCCAAAAATGTCGCCTTATGTATTTTATACATATATTTTATTTTCAAAATGATGAGGGGTGCATGCCCGCATGCCCACCACCACCCCTCCCCCACCCCACCGTATCTACACCACTGCATGTAACTAATGGATGCCACATTTTCTTAGAAGGTGTTTGAGGTATTTAAGCGAATCGGGCAAACAGGACGGACGCGAGAGCAAGAATCAGCGAGCACATGATCGGGGCTCGCTGGCGCTCACCGCTGTTGCAGAGATTACCGCCACACGTGCACGAACTTCCACTGCCACCGGTGAAGCTGACTCCCGTATCGCCGATTAATGTGTTGATCAGGTCGCCTTGTGCATTCAAAATGGCGGAGATTTCGCCGCTCCCCAAGCACCGGTCCATATTCTGCTCTGCGCATGTGCGTACTTCCACGGTGACAGAGAAGTCGCTGGCTGTTGAGGTAAAAGAAAGTAACAGTCATCAATTAGTTTGCATGAAATATGATAGAGTTGTTTCAGGAACAGATTTTCCATTATACATTCTCCTTTGAATATGTTTTGTTTTACATTACAAACAGACTGTCATGGTAATCCAACAATCATTGGCCGTTTATGCAAGGATTGAGCATCATTCAAAGTCACTCGCTGTATGAGATCGTGAGATCGTGTACAGCGTGGATGGTGCCATGGATGTCCATGAAACTCGAATCGCTGTACAATATTACGTCAAACCCGGACTACTCTTTTTGATGGCTCATAATATGTCTTGTGTTTCTGCACAAAACTGCGAGCTGTGAGAGTTAACCAAAAGATGCCGACCTTGTTTGTTCGGGTTTGACGTATCATTTCAACGGGAACAAATCAAAATTTGTGTTTCAAAAAGAAATATCGTGGATATACGCGATAATTGGGATTTGCCCATGCAGGAAGTGACTTCGAATGATGCTCCTCCTTCGTTCAAAGGGCAAACATTGCACATATTTGCATAAAATTATGTTTTAATGGGTCTTTAAAGAACTTAATCATTGATGAATAGATGAGAAAAATTTCTCTTTAACTGGCGATGCGAAAAAATGAAAAAATATTCCACTCCGAACGGAATTTAAATGTTAATGAGGGAAGAGTGAAAATTTCCCGAGACTTTGTTGCAGTTAAATTCCTAAGGGGAGTATTTCATGAGTCTACTGATAACATAGTTATGCTGATGTAGATGATGATGATGATGATGATAATGATAATGATGATTATGATGATGATGGATGATGGATAATGATGATGATGATGATGATGTCGATGATGATGATAATTATGGTAGTAATGATGATGTTGATAATGATAATGATGATGCTCATGATGATGATGCTCATGATATTGATATTGATGATGAGAATGATGATGATAGTAACGATGATGATGATGATGATAACGCTAATGATGATGATTAAGTGCATGAGGAAAATAATGATCATAATGATGATAATGGTCGACACCTCTGCGACTAAAACCGATTAGGCTTTCCTCTAAAACAATGGCCCCAGCATGAGCTGGGGATTGCTGGACCTCCTGTTAGAAGAAAGAACCAACATCTGACTTAAGAGCTTCCTTAGAACCGACTGGGGACTAAGGAGCTTATTCAGCCTCTATCAATTCACCTAGCCAGTGCGGCAGAGTAGGCAGTTATCCTTCAACATGAAAATAAGACATACAGGTCGTAAAACAAAATACCAAAACGGGCCCAGCTCTACAGGTACTGGTAAAACGAATAAGCTCTTATCATCACTGAATACAAAAACGGGACATAAGTCAACGACAAAGACAAAATTACAGAAACCATTGTGGAATTATATAAAGAATTGTATGATACGGATAGACCAGATTGGAGAATGGAGGAAAATTCGAACAAAACAGAAAACGGTTGTCCACCTATTGAGAAAGACGAAGTGCAGAATATTGAGAAAGACGAAGTGCAGAATATCTAGATGAAGAATAAAACATGAAGAATAAAAAGGCTCCTGGAGAGGACCAGTTAACTGCTGACATATTTAAGTTGGAAAGAATTGGACAAAATTGTTCACCAGGATCCTTCAACTGGAACAAGTTCCTTCTCAGTGGAATGAGTCTAACGTTATCATACTATTAAAACAGGAGTTACAAGAGACATAAGTAATTACAGAATTACTAGTTTATTACCCCACATGTACAATGTTTTCACAAAAATTATCCTTGCAAAAATCCAGAGACAGCTAGATGAATATCAGCCGGCAGAACAGGCAGGCTTTTGAGCAGGATTCTGAACATCATACCATCTACACACTTGAAGTCAGATAATTGAAAAGACGAAGGAATATTGTTTCGACATGTGTATTGGATTCGTAGACTACGAGAATGCCTTCGATAGTTTAGACCATCAGTCACTATAACATGTTGTATGATGGGGGCATCCAACTTCGCGCAGTTAACTTTTAACAAATTATTTCGACAAGAAATATACTGATTTGTATAATAATTATAATACCAGTTTATTCAGAATATTCTGTAGTTTAACAAACATGTTTTGGTTTTGAGAATACTCAATTTAAATTACCTATTTCGGCCTGTTTTTGAAACCCCTCCATTTTTTTCGACCAAAAAAAAAACGGCATCCAACTCTGCGCAGCAGTTTTCCATTCTTTTTGTACGCGCGTTAAAAGGCCATTGTAGCTATGTCTTCAGACATTTACGCACAAGGCAAAGAGGCATCCAACTTCGCGCACTGTATGTATACGTAATGTTGTGGAGCTGTATGCAGCTGGTAAGTTAACTGCGCGAAACTAACTGCGCCAAGTTAGATGCTGCGCGAAGTTAGATGCCTTGACCATACAGAAAAGGCTATTTACAAAGACCCTGGCGCCAAAATTCATTTGAAGAATATATCCACTATTATATCTTTCATCGTAAGCTTGTTGCATTAGGAGTGTACACACCAAGAAAATGAATAGTTTTGACTAGATAAGACGTTTGCCGGTAATTAGTACATGTTGTATTGCTGACGTCACGAATAGTACTTTTTTCCGGGAAAAAGGGTACTATTTTTTGTTTGCCCACCCCCCCCCCCGGGTCCCCATAGAGATGCGCGTTATAAAACTTCCCCGCTAGCAGAGGTCTTGTTTTAGCTTGCGAAAGATGCTGGATGAGACTTCCGAAAGAGTTATTTAAAAAGATTTTTCAAACGTGAATATCAACAACTTCCAAAGAATATTCTAGAGATACATTTCATGTATAACGCAGCGGTGTTTGAATTCTAAAATTCCGACGATGATGCACATTGTGCATCGTTGTCCTTCTGTGGTCGTGGCATAATAATTCGTCAACCGTGGTGACCGCATATGTGCATATATGATGTCACTGCAGGTCTACAATAGAATTTACCCTGGAGGTTTTTTTAGGAGGTGCGGCTTAGCAACATGAAGAAAAATAAATGATAATATTTCACAAATATTTAATGTGTACACAGATATAAATTAACAGAAGTCAACATGCATTTGGTTTGCAGGGCCCCTTTAAGAAAGAAAACAAATGCCAGGGATAACATACAGTAAATAAAAACAAAAAAATGGAGATGGGCAGGCCACATTGTAAGACGTACAGATAATAGATGTACACGTAATATAACTAATTGGACACCAGGAACATAAACCAGACGAAGAGGCAGACAGAGTAGACGTTGGATGGATCACATGAAATATGTTGGGGGTGTTACATGGCTGCGACTAGCACAAAAAAGAAGTAGATGGAAATGTGATGAAGAGGCCTTCCTTCTGCGGTGGAGAGACATAGGCTAGATAGAATGATGATGATGATGCTGATTATAATTCGGATAATACTGGTGATGACATAGATGCAAGTGTGTAGGCCTTGTGGCCGAGTTCACCCATATGGCCGAGTTATGTTGCATCTATGAAAGTGTTATAAAAGAGAAAAACTCACTGTAAGTGGACGAGTACTGGAGGGTCAGCGCATCCTTCTCACACCCGGTAGCAGCGGCGGGACAAGTCACAACGTCTCCGAACCCGTCTATATCACAGGAAGGCAGCCCGGGTACGGCTAGAGGCACGTCAGAGGCGGTAGAGCTCAGGGTGATGCACTGATAGCACTGCAGCTGTGCGTTGACTGTAAGTAAAAAAAGCAACAAAAGTCGTGTGTTAGTGGTATCGGTATATATATATATCGGTAGAGGATCATATTCCTCTGGTGGAGAAGGGAATCATCATTCAAAAATAGCCGTTCACATAAAAGGGCGCTGTTTTTAAACAAATCATTGGTTTAAGCCTGTGTTTACACAAAATTTTGCATTTAGTATTTTGATTCAATAAAAATATCTTCAACGAAATTTTAAAAACCTACTTAAATGGGCGCTGCACATCACAATTCTTGTTGCGAGGTAATCAAAATCTGAATGTCGAATATCGGAGAACATGCAATTTTTATGGCAGAATAAGCTTTATTTGGTCAAAAATCGACCGAGAAATGGCTGAATTATCAAAAAATCAATTTTTGTTTAAATCATATAAATATTTGGGGGCCAAGTAATTAGATTGTTTTTTTTTTAACAACAAAACAATGCTCGCACTTTTTCAAAAATTGTCAAAATAATTTCCATAATAGTTGTTGATGATCTCTCTATCTTATCATCATTTCAATAAAACATCACAGAAATAACTTTGTGTGACAATGGTTAAAACCAATGCCTTATCAAAAAAGCGCCCTCTTATGTTTAAATGGCGATTTGTTTAATGATAAAAGGCGTTTTACTTAGTTGTTTGTCATTTGTATAGCTTTTCGAGCATGGTAGAGTTATAACAGTTAGTTTAAAATGTTCCTGTGCAGGTTTCGTTACTAAAATTTAGCCTTACCAGAACTATTCTACCACTTTAAATTGCTTTCACAGCAGATTCGAGCATTTTTCGAATTTGTCTAAAAAGTCTAAAAATATTGCTAGTTGATGGCCAGTTGACTAGCCCCTTTTCAACAAACTATATTTACGAATATTCCAGCCGTTTCTGAACCGATTTAGATCAAATGAATCGTATTTTGTTTTACAAATCGTTTCTTGTTCTTTCGAATTATCAGTATCTTGCAAAAAATATCGGTGGGCACTTCGGGACATACCGATACTCAACCCTGCCTTAAACTAATATAGGGGTCCAGTGGTGCAATTCCAGCACACGTTGGATTGTTGATGTACAGATCTAAACATGTTGTCTAGATTCAAATAGGAAACATAGTATATATAAAACAGTTAGATAAAAAGTCAGCATTAAGTTGACATAGCGATAGCTCCTGAATACAACTACTATACGTACACATGGGACTGATTTAATTGACTGTAATGGGGGTCCAGAAGGCATAGCACCCGAAATATTTTCAGATTTTGGCAGATTTTCCCTCCCAATATGTGGTCTAAAATAGTTTGCCTTTCACTATTATAAAGAAGTCTGCAATGTCGAATTATTTTAATATACTGTATATGGGGGAGGGGACTCTTACATGGCTAGGTTATCACCTAGTGATATTGTTAGACTTTTTAGAGAAAAAAAATTGAAAATGCTCGAAAACTAATGTGAAAACAATGAAATAGTTGAATGATAACATGACTTTTACTTAGTCGTTTGAAATTATTCTACTTTTCAAGCATGGTGAATGAACAACTATTACTTTGTTCCGTAATGGTGCACGTTTTTGTTACTAACATTAAGTTTCACCAATACTCAACTATCCCTTAAAGTGGGATTACATTGGGTGATTTCAAGTATGGTGTTTATTCTGGTGTGAGTGTGTATTAAACACTAAATCGGGCTTAAACACCATACTTGAAATGAGGATGGTGTTAACATGATGACCTCTCATTTCACCGTTATAACAGGCGGTGTTTATTTATATGGCAATATACTATCGTACATGGTGTTGAGCTAGTGTTAGTGTTTATTAAACACTAA
>JAUELG010228123.1:0-11638 GCA_031471515.1 Dendraster excentricus | reverse complement strand
CCCCCCCCCCCCCCCCCCCCCCCCCCCCCCCCCCCCCCCCCCCCCCCCGGCGCGCTTTGACCGGGGAAATAACCTTGAAAATCATGCAAAATCAGCCCTTTTTTGCATGCTGACAGGGAAATTTTCACCGTCAACAGGGCAAACCTGCCTCAAAACCACCTCTAACCGGGAAAATCTGCCTCAAAACGGGGAAATTGCCCCCTCTGAAAGTCACCCCTGTTACGCCGCTGATTGCCTTCAGGACTCCTATTTTTGGTCAAGAGCCAGTTGGAGATCATTTGTGGCAGATTCAACGTGTTGAGTTGGCTACGGATCGGAACGATTCAACTCTGTGTGCGGAATGCATAACATTCATCAGTTGGAATACAAGGTTTGATTTGATTTTTTTAATCATAGGGCGATAAGCGATACCACCAATCTGCCAACACAATATTGGATGAAGTTATAAATCGACCAAGATTCGACCAAGGTTAGTATTTCCTAAAAATTACGATGTTCTTCTAACTTGCCCTCTTCAACTCCTCTCTCCTATCCCTTTCCCTATTCTCGCGCATTATGTTTCTATATGATTGTTTTCTTTCTTTCTTTTTTTGTTTAATATAGATTTTTCGTAGTTGATTTATATTGCGTGTCTATGCGAAATTATGATATGCTACAAATATTCAATACAGTATATAAATGTATGCATTTAAAAAAGTATCTCATATTCACTATACCTTTTTATATATTTTTGAATTGTAGTATCGCCTAAACATTTCAGGGGCCTTCTAATTCACAAGCCTTGCTTCCAAGATTGGTCCCTCCACATTTTCGTATAAATGTTTGTATCTTTATTTAAACAACCAACTTGTTATATATGTTGTTTGAAATGTTGATACTATTATTCTGTTCGTTGTTTGTTTTGAAAATATGGAACTAAATGCGAACATCTTGTTGAATTCTTATTACACTAAGATGTCAACCACCGCAAGCCTAGCAACCATGAATGTGTCCCTTAACGACACATCGGACCTCCAACAAGATGACGACATCGCAAAAATTACGTTGTTGGTCCAAATCTTCAACATCCTCATCCTTACAATGCTAATGATCTCCATGGGAACCGCCATCAGTCTCGAAGATATCAAGAAAACGGTAGTTATATTTTTGTTTACATTCATCCGTATTTAATAGAACTTTATGTTGACATGATTGTGCACAGAGTGAAAAATCGTTATATAATTATGTTATCCGATATTAAAAATGTAGAATCAGTTTAAGTTCAATTTATTAATTCAGTCTTCTTTATTTAAAAAACACAGGGTATCCCCATGCAGTGCCATGAAGGCCTGCATGCTTTACAACAGGATGATTATGAGGGAAAATACAAAGTGATATTTACTAACTCATTGTTCTAGCAGCTGTGTACATGGTTACGACTATCCAGTGGATAGTTTAACATCTAAATACCTCGATGGTAAATATATTTAAAACGAAAGGGAAACTCAGGAAACCGAAAACTTTGCAATGCTCTTCAGTCAATACAAATGCAGCAAGGTATGAGGGAACCGCCAAGATATGAATTTTGAGGATTTTGACAATTTTAATATACCACTTCATTGTGTTAATGTTTTGATCAATTAAGCAATCAAATTATAAGAACGCATGCTTAAAAAAGTTAAGTTTGTTTTCATTCACCTGTCTATTGATTTACCTATTCATTTACATGCTCATATAGGTCGGACAGAGGTAGGGACATAACAGAAATTCATTTTAAAGAGATAGCGCGTGCAACTAGTAGTAATTGTTCCTATGTCTAGATATCAGTATTTGGTGATGTATGCTTATAGTTTTGTCAACCGGCTGAGTTATTCGTGGGGATGCTCGATTGTCATGATTGTTGTTATTTGTTTGAAACTGTACGCTTAGTTTCGTGAACCGACAGGGTTCTTCGTGGGGATACTCTGTAAGTTCCTCTTGAAGCCTCTGATTGGCTTCTTTCTTTCTTTGGCCTTCCAACTGGAAACAGTGAACATGGTGAATGCTTTGCTCGTCCTAGATTTCGTGAGCCGGCAGGGTTCTGCGTGGAGATGCTTTGTCAACTATGTGGTGCGTCTTTGTCAATGCGTCTGATCTGCGCTGTAACTGGCCTTCATTCTAGAGGCAGTGAATGATTTGTAGATAACCACATTGACAATCCTTTGATGTTATTTCTTTCAAACTGTACGCTCAGTTTCGCGAGCCGGCAGGGTTCTTTGTGGGGATGCTCTGTCAGTTCATCCTGATGCCACTGATCGGCTTCTGTCTTTCCCTGGCCTTCCAACTGGAGGCAGCGGGTGCTCTGTCCATCCTCATCCTGGCTTGCTGCCCCGGAGGAACCCTATCCAACCTCTTCACTTACTGGACCGATGGGGATGTCTGTCTCAGGTGAGAATTATGATATAACCATGGTAACCAAGTACTTGTAAATAGGACATCACATCTACCCACTTTAATGGCACTGCACTGACAGCACCTAATGGCGCTTTTAAGAAGACAGTATTAAATATAAAGTAACATTGGCGCGTTGTCAGGATCAAAATTGATTGACACGTATAAATAGAACCATCATTCTAAGGAATTCCCTTTTTTTCTTCATATATTTCGTTTGTATCTTTATCTATAAACTATGAATACAGCTAGGTAAGAGATGTTGGTGTGACTGCTGTCTATGTAATCCTACCATTCATCTACCCCGTATCTATCGTGCTATTCTTTTTTTCATAAAAATGTATAGTATTGATAGGGTAGTGGGTTTTCCTGAGAAAATATTTGCTCTCTACTAAAACATTGTCCCACAGAAGCCCTCAATGACATGTAACGCAAAAGGAGGCGACCTCACGACGCATGACCTCATAAGGGCGCATTTCATGTATTTCTTTATTTTGTCAAGGATTTTTATATTGTGATTTAAAAAATTAGCGTCCTTTAGGCCACTGTCTATGAGCATATTGACATCGCTCAGAGGATCGAGCCCATAATGACCGGTGCAGACAGAGCCGACTTGACCCGATCCGACTGGTTGTTACCCAGTATGCGCTGCCGCAGGACTCTGGTTTGTCCATTCAAGTGCCAGTCGGAGCTCATTCGAGGCCAATTCAACATATTGGATCGACTCCGACTAAGCGAAACTAACTGTAGTCTGACTGAAAACCAGTCGGATCGGTTGAGTCCGCTCTGTCTGCGCCGGGCTTGAGTATCAGACCTACAGTATATGATTTGTATAAATGAGCCTCTTGCTCTCATCCTGCTCTGCTCAATCATTCCAGCGTCAGCATGACAACCGTCTCCACGACCGTTGCCATGGGGATGATGCCGCTTAACCTGTTCATCTACTCCCGAGTGTGGACCGATGAGAACGCCGTCATCCCGTACGTCAACATCGTCACCACCCTGGCTAGCATCCTCATCCCCCTCGCCTTCGGCATCTTCCTCAGATGGTGGAAGAAGGAATGGATGAAATACGTCACCAGGGTGAGGACAACCTCTCTTAATCGTCACGCATGTCCAAAATTAAAGTGATCCATGTAAAGTGTCAGATATTGCACAATATGCAAGAATTCGATGAACCTGACCGTAGAGCCAAACACCCTTTACAAGGTCTGCATTATGAATGTAAATCCCTCTGCAATGGCATCTACACAAAATTGCCCTTGACATTCCAGTCATCATGTTAACAATTAATATTGCGCCTCTGTCCTGATATTTAATAGCCCCGTCACACCGGTCGCCACGTCCTTGCTACGACCTAGACAATAGTGACCACAAGTGCTGAAATGTTTTTCCTTTGCCCACGGAGGAACTGAATAGAAAGATTATCTCACATACCTCAATAGATATTCTTCCATGAATGCACAGACAATAGCTCGCTGAACAAAACACTAGATTGTTGCTAGGTCGGCAAGTTTCCACGACTGATTTGGACATGTCCAATACAGGCGCCCAACTTCGTCTCTCTAGTCACGATCTAGTGTTTTGTTCAGCGAGCTATCGTCTGTGCATTCATTAAAAAATATTTATTCAGATCCTTTGTGGACAAAGAATGGACATTTCAGCACTTGTGGTCACTATTGTCTAGGTCGTGGCAAGTCGGGCTGACCGGTGTGACGGGGCTATAAACAGAACTAGAGGGATTGACTTGATATTGAAACAAACACAAAATAGCAACATTTCCGGTGGCGCACGAAATCATCAATGGGCCTGTAAAGTTTTCCTGTGTACAATGGTAATTTGCGCCTTTTAGCCCATCGTAAAGTCAGGCCACTGATGATACCTCCGGCCAATATGTTCTTTGTTATTTGAAATAATATTTGTTCTTCATATAACCTACTTGCAACAAACTACACGAATTAAACATGTTCAAACATTTTTTCTTCAAAATTCTCCTATCGTAATTGCATCCCTAGTGGCGTCAATATACTTACAATTTAAACTTTAAAATGATTCATACCACTTATTCATGTTGAATATTTGCAACAAACTGTCCAGAAGTTTGTTTAAATTCCCCATATACCATCCCTGTTATCATATTATTTTATTCATAGATAAGTTTAAAAAGCTGTCTGACATGTTCCCTACTGCGATTCCATCCTTAATGTTAAATAATGCTTGTATGTCATGTCATGTGCGTACGTAGGTCGGTATCGTCCTCACACTCCTCTGCGTCGTCTCCGCCTTCAGCCTGACGTTCCTCCTGAACTCGACCTTCCTGCTCGCTGGCTGGCAGCTGTGGTTCTGCGCCGCCACCCTCCCGCTCTTCGGCTACGCCCTCGGCTACGGGATCGCCTTCCTGCTCCGCCAATCGCACCGGAAGTGCCGCACCATCGCCTTCGAGACCGGCTCGCAGAACGTGTCGCTCGCCGCGACGCTCACCGTCGTCACATTCGCTCGTTCTCCTCTCTTCTTCGACATGCTCTTCTACCCCGCGCTCTACAGCTGGTTCATCTATCTCGACTCCTTCGTGGTCATCGGCATATACAAGCTCGTCGTCCGCTTCATTACGAAGCGACGCGAATCAGCCGGCAATGGCGATACGGATGTTGATGAAGAGGGTGACGTCAGTGAACGTGACAAGCAAAAATTGGAAGCCATGAAGATGGATGATGTCAATGAAAACGTTTTTATCAATGAGTGAACGTTTGCATTTCTTAAAAAAATGACTGGGTATATATGGTGGGTTTCTGGTTCATTATTCTAATTACTTCACGCTAATATATTTCTAGCTTACAATGGCATTCCTTGTACCAGCTCTCGAAATGGTAATTCCTTTTAATCACTAAGATATAAACCGATAATCAAAGGGCTTTAAATTGCCTTTGGCAATTTATTTGAAAATGAGAAGGGCGCTTTGCTCTCCTATAGCGTCTTTTTAATTTTAAGCAAAATGTGAAATTACAAATGACATGCTTAAAGTTTAATAATTATGACCTAGCTTTTTGGTTGGTCTTAAAAACTAATGTATACATTCTCCATACTGTTATTTGACCAAGTATTAACAAATCGAAAAAATATGAATGATTACTTTTAAAAAGACCAAAACACGTCTAAACTGAAGGTTACCTCGGGATGACTTTGGGCGCATGGAAAAGAACTTCAGCGCCATTTTCTTAATTTCTCTACCGACGAAAGGAATACCAAAATTGTGATTATTTTCATTGAAACAGGTTCGTAGAAAGCGCGGCACACGTTTCCATATTGCCACATAACTAGTACATTTTTAACTAAGAGGGCGCTTTGTGACAATGATCAGATTATAAATTGAGAAAAACCGAATGTTGAATACGCCAAAATTATATCCATTATACATTTACCCGAATTAAAGTCGCCTAATATGAAATATACCAAAATGGCTTTTAATTTGACTGTAATATTCAATCTATTGATACAAATGCTGAACTCATTAATTTTTTCTGTTTATGTTTCTTTTGAACTTGATGGATATAGTGATTAAAAGCTGCATCACTTTGGTAGGTCCCTACCTTTGTTTGTTGTCAGGTTTATAGAAGCATTTAAAAGAGCTTTAGGAACGAACTACAACCACATAATCATTCTTTAGTAATTATGCCAAATTTGTCATCCTGACATATTGTTATAAAGACTTTATAAAGACATTTTAACCCATGATGTTGCAAAAAGTTATCCCAAATAATACCAAGTTTGTCAAAATTTTGCGAGATTTTGGCAACATTTTGACAAAAATGTTCCTTTTATAGTGCCACCACAAATATTTGTTATTATGACGAAATATTTCTTTGCGAAACCTCCCATCGGGTCAAGCAATTATCCGGAGTTCTCGGGTTTGAATCCCGGGGTAAACCCTATATACCTTGTTCATTGTCATTGATATTAATTTCTGTTTAATTTCCATACGAGTGAAATATATAAGTTTGTGATTATGTATTATTGGACGTATAATTTGTATATTTTGCGTGAGCACCTCAGTTCTATAAGCTCACGATGAAAACAAATACTAGTAATCTATTTTGAACGTTCATCAATTTGTTTTTGCATGAGTTACGTAGGTTAGAACACACGTGAGCACGACTAAAGTTAATGTAATTTGTATATTTCATATCTTGACGGATGACTGGATTGGAAGAACATTAAACAAAAACTCTTAAAAAAATAATCTTAAAATATTCATGTTTCATTTGTTTAAATACGTTACTATTTGTTTGTCTGTGCTTAAAACAGCAACCATATCAATTTATGGAAACAGGGTTATAGTCTGAATATTAAAAGGGAAGTTTTCCCAATAATTAATGTGGATTAATTGAAAGGAGAACAATTTTAGAAGACAAATAGTGAAAGTTTGAGCAAATTGGATTTTCAATTAAACAGTTATGATTTTGTAAATTTTGTTTACCGCCCTCTCTATAGATGCCAATTTACCGAAAATCTGTGTTCCCATAGGACAACCTTCCAATGAAGTTGTACACGCATTTTCATATTTTTACACTTTTCGTGGATTTCACTGGACCAGTTGAGAAAGTTTTAACTTATATGCACGCAAATTTACCCCTTCTCGATTATATCTGAGAATGAGAGTAGAAGGACGATGCTTCTTCATAACATTTTTTGAAGTTTCGTTGTACAGTTCCGTTCTCCATGAGTGACATCACAGATTTGGCAAAATACCGACTAAGAGGGCAGCAAACAAAAGCTAACACAAGCAAACGACAGTCATAATTCTTGATTGGATTATGCATCAAATCTGCTCAAACTTTCGCTATTAGGTATAACAAATTGTTCCCTTTTCACCCATCCTGCTTGAAAGCTTGTAGAAACTTCCCTTTAACATTTTGGAGAGCTATTCTAACTGGGCTATTTCAGACCAGGTTTTTACGGGGGGGGGGGGGGATTTGATCCCCTCAAAGTCTAATTCACGCGAAATTGTGCATGGAGGTACAATAAAGTATTTAAAGGGGAAGTTTAGTTTAGAGAGGGCGCAGCTCATCACAATTTTGTTGTGTGGTAATGAAAAACTGAGTAAGTGAATTCGAGAGAAAATATTTGGTCAAAATCGACCCGGAAACGGCTGAAATATCAATAAATGTATTTGATCTTATAATCATTTGGGGCCCAAATAATTAGATGTTTTTTTCAAAAAAATAAAAAATTGCTTGCACTTTTTCCAAAATATTCAAAATCGTTTTTTAATTATTTGTTGATTATTTTTCTATTCAATCATTATTTCAATCAAACATCACATGCATAATTTTGTATGGCAAATTGTTTAAATTGGTGCATTTTTAGAAGCGCCCTCTTGTGTTAAAAATGGCTCTTTTTGAATGATAACATGCTTTACATTTAATCATTTTGCAAGTTTGTATAATTTTCTAGCATGGTGGAGTTATTACAATTAGTTTATAAGGTTATTGTCCAGGTTTGGTTACTAAAGTTCAGCCTTACCAAAACTAAACTACCCCTTTAAGTATGTGTTCGTTCTAAAGATCCAATGTTAATATGCAAATTATGCATATTCATTATCGAAGTACGCTAATTTATGCAGAAACCTCTTTTGTCTGTAGTCTGTAAATCACTAATTATTGTTCAGAATATGCTAATGTTGTGCATTAGTATTCATTATGACATAATTAGGAGGTGTACATTACAACATTAAACATTGCGTTTGTTGTAGGATTTTTTATTTTTACTGTTTTTATTGTATTTTTCAATGATATAATTGTTGACCATTATCCAAACATTTGAAGCACAAAATTAATTGGAACGAATGCAGCGATAAGAATAACAAACAATGAAGGTTATATGCATTGTAGGAAAATTTCCATAGGATTAGTACACATATCACACAATTATGATATTTTTTGGCCGACGATCACTTACGGAAGGTCACGCGACTTCAGAACGGTATATCATTCTGGTCGTCGCAAATTTAGTCTAAAAAATTGCGCACGACTTCAATGAAAAAAAAAACTCATGAAGTCGCGCGGCACTATCTGCGCGCGTTGCGAAATTATTGCGCGAAAAGTAGAGGGAGTCAAATAGATCCCCCAATTAAGATTTAAAGTCAAGGTTTAAAAGTGTAGAATGTATTATGGTAACACGAGAGGCAGAGAGAAACATAAAGAGAGGGGATTATATTATTTATAATTAAGAAAGAGACATGGAGAATAAGATGGAGAGAGGGAGGGAGGTGTGGATGGCGAGATGAGAGAGGTACACAGAGAGGAAGGGACACGATAAGCTTATACATTTTGAGGTATTTCTTCAAATAAAACTTCGTGCCATGACCGCTGATAATAGAAATTAAATACGATATTAAATAATCAACAAATGATTTAATCATAGGATTACACGAAAATAGAAGAAGACAAGAAAAAGGCACACAAAGATTCAACGACCAAAAAAATTAGACCTTGACCCTCATATTGAGTTACACCTAAATACGTTCACCATTATTAACATACGGCTATTTACATTCTGGGTGTGGTAAAATCCAGTAATGTTTACCAAGATTCGAACAATCCTTAAAAACAGGTGACCGTGTAGCGCGTTTCAATAAATTCTTTAATCTAAAGAAAGCTTACATTCCTCAGCAGTATTAATTTTTTTGTATTGTTATTCATCTCGCTATTTGTTGGATGGTCCAGTTTGTCCACTTGGGAATGTTTGCCTTGAGGTTGCCATATATTATACAAAAACAAATTAAACCATACAACGCTGGTAATAAAGTTCAACATCCTTTACAATTGAATTGTATAATTTGTGATTAAGCGCCTTATTATTTGTAATGAGCAAACATTTGTTTATGGACAAAACACGAATACTGAGCCACGATCATATATGGGTACGCAATTAATGATTTGTTACTTTTTGGAGAAAATTGTTTCAGTTCTAAGTACATCCCAGCTAAACATTTGCATACCATTTACTTCGTGAAATATGTTTTTATTAGAATAGTAAATCGTACAATTATCACTTTTCGAAATTGTTTATGGATGGGCTTTCTAGACGAATCGAATACATATTTAATTACAATTATAGAAAAACTACCACAGTCCTTTTTAGGACTATCCTAGAAAAAAACATAATCAGTCCTTTTCAGGACTCACCAATCCTCCCTCTCTCAAATGGTGCAACCGCAAACCACGCGTTACGTATTACAATTCTAATATTATTAAAAACGTTCCTGTATAACTTGTTAGCAGAATGGAAGTTCTACTCGCATCGGTAAAATATATTTGAGGTTTGTAAAAAGTTCCATAAAAAACAATCATGATGTACATGTTTGACATTTCAACATTATGTCCTCATCATGTTTGATAAAGGCATAGTCCAACAGGACACCCACAGTACGCATTGATACCAATCTACATGGCATGTATGGCAGGATGTTTTCAACATACATTTCTTGATATATATAATTAAATTCTTGATGTCAAGAGACCGAATTCTTGATATCAAGAAATGCATTCTTAATACGTGTGGTTTGCGGTTGCACCATATGAGAGGGGGAGGATTGGTGAGTCCTGACGAGGACTTATTATATTATTTCTGGAATAGTGCTGAAAAGGACTGTGTTATTCTTTCTAGGAGAGTAATAACAAGAAAAGTTGTTCATAGTCGTAGAAAGGACTGTTCATAGTCCTAGAAAGGACTGTTGGTATTCTTTCAAGGAATGTCCTAAAAAGGACAGCTGGTAGTCCTAGAAAGGACTGTTGGTATTCTTTCAAGGGAAGTCCTAAAAAGGACAGCTGGTAGTCCTAGAAAGGACTGTTGGTATTCTTTCTAGGAAAATCCTTAAAAACGACAATTGGTAGTCCTATACAGGAATGTTGGGGTAGTCCCGGAAAAGACTGTATGGTAGGAGGGGTTTCGAATAGGTTGACTATCCTTCGTCACTCCTGACGATAAGAGCTACTTTTCTGGGGCTAAGCGTTGGTAGTTCTTGATATCAAGAAATGCATTCATCATGTTCATGATATCAATAATTCAAGTCTTGATAAGAAATAGGAATGTTGAAACGGCTTGTTATAGACTCGTACCAATGCGTATTGCATTCGTGGGTCTAGTCGTGTCCTGTGTGACCAGGCCATTATGACATAATGCTGAAATGTCATATGAAAGTGTTATATTTGCATAATGCCATCTTAGGGTTTGCCAAAATCGAAAATGAATTTGCTAAATCCAGCGGAAAGAGCTCGACATTTTCCCGCTACCAGCCCGGTATAGGTTAGCGTGCATATTCGATGCGCAATTATTTGCTGGCAAAACTAGTAACCAATATGCAAGCATTGGGGATGGGGCCGGGAGGGGGTCATTCTCATTTACAAATATTCGATGAATGTATTTATATACTTTGATTCAAAACCAAGCAAAAGACTCAAACTATTCGTAAAACAAATCCGCAAATAAAGTATTCAAGATGGCGCGTCTCTTCTGGATACTTAAAATACAAGGTTTCATAATAGTAAGCACACATAGGCATTATCTGTCATTGATACCTATTCATCGGGGGGGGGGGGAGTAGTGATCTATTCATTCATTCCCTGATGAATAAGTAGTGCGTAAGTATACACACATATATATATATATATATATATATATATACCTTTACGCAAGGACATGTCACATTTTCCTAGTTCTTATGGCGGCAAAAGATGATGGGCCGGCCATGTTGTCGTAATAAACCGTTTCTGTAATGTATGCAAATAATATGCGTTTGACGTAGAAATCCCCGTTGGCAAGCATAACAATAATAACTCGGCCCGACAAGCTAAGTTTGCTGGAGCTTGCCGGACCTAGTTAATATTGGGCCGTATGCATAAAAACAAGCAATTGCTTGTGCAAGCCTTTTGCTTGAATCGGTATGCATAAAAACAAACAATTGCTTGCAAGCATAAGCATTTGCTTACAAGCACAAACAATTGCTTACTGCTCGTAAGCAATTGCTTACCAAATAAGCAATTGCTTGAAACCGTAAGCATGAAACTAACCTTTTACTTGTCTTGATAAACAATTGCTTGAGATTTTCCAAGCACCTCTAGACCAGCTTGAGCTTTTGCTTACTTAGGGCATTTGCGTTTAAGGATCACATTTTCATACCGTTTCAGAATGATTACAAGCTTCATATTCCAGAGGTTATGTTGTGATTTCC
>JAUELG010225929.1:0-15804 GCA_031471515.1 Dendraster excentricus | reverse complement strand
TTTTGTTAGGAGGGATTACGGAGGCCAGAAAACTGAAATCATGAGTGGTGCGTTTTTTTGTTTGTTCAAAGGGCACCATATCCGGTTTATTGTTATATCCTCGTGCCTTTTCTGATGCTACTTTATAACATTGTTTTCGTGTAAAGTCAGCGGGGCACGAATTGACATCAATAACCCGGATATCGTGCCCTTTCTCCAAAAAAAAAAAAAAAACCCGCACATTCATGTTTTCAGTTTTCTGGCTCCCGTATTCCCTTCTTTGAACAGAAATAGGGATTTTGTTTAAGCTTGTGAGAGCCGGTGGTTTTCTTCTCGAAAAGATGCCTAACAGGGAACCAGGGGTAGGAGCGTGGTTTGTAGAGTGGTGAAAGGAAGGGACATCAAAGATTACCATACAGCATGGTAATTAAGAGCATAATTAAAGAGCTGACAGAAAAGTAGACCAAAGTGGACACGGGGATTAAGGAGTAGGAGATTGGGGAAGGAGAGGGGAGAAAACATAGGGGAGCTTATGTGGATGAAAAGGATAAGAGGAGAGTGGTGGTAGGTTAAAAAGTAATACTGATGGAGATGAGAATGGTTGATGATTAATGGAAGATAAAGAATAAACAATATAAAAAGGTAAAACAATCGAACAATGCTTGTGTACACGACAATACAATGGCTTAATACAGTGAAATCAAAATGTAAACAATGTGCAAAAAAAAATCTACAAACTCTAAATCAAAGTTAGAGGTTTATAATAAAGAGGTCTATTAATGAAACAAAAACCTGCAATTAGTGATAACAACACCATTTATCAATATAGTGGTGATTTTAGTGGAGGCACTTACGTGGGCACTCAATTGACACACTAGACAGACTGACTAGGGTATTATTTGATTCAATACATACAAAATACGAAGTTTATTGGATGTTATTTAGCGGATAATTAAAGGGGACCACCGGGCAAATAACAATACATTATTATATGGTTCGGTCCTGTTTTGTGGTATAAAATAGACAATCAACATTTTGCTAAGGGTTGTGTAATTACAGAACAAAGCATTTAATTTACAGCGCTAACAGAACATGGGCTATTTCCATGTTCCTGGTGTGCGAGTGCGTCAAAGCAGCTGTACGCGTACGTTTGTATGCAGTACATTCCCGGGCGGGTTGTTTGCTTCGCACACGCGGTAGTCGTCAAATTCAGACCGCATAAACGCATGCTTAAGAATGATGATGTGTTATGTTTATTTTTTTCCTGAAATCATATTTTTGTGAAATTGTTGACGGAATGGAACGCTTAAGATGTTACCTTTCTATAATCAAAATATTTGTTTTGGATGGTGGTACACTTTAAGCAGTAATGTAAAGTGTTATTTACTTTGCACTCGATTTGTACACTGCTGAAAAAAAGTCCCGTAGATATTTTTATATCCATACACTTCAATCGTAAATATTTTTGAACTAAAAGGACATTTTCAGAATCGAACCCTGTCCCGTGCTTTTATTGTAAATGGAAATACAACAAGGTATAAGCAAACTACTGAAAACAAACCACTGAAAGGCTAAGTAGATTTAAAGATTTAGACAATATTAGTCCCTTTAAACGGATAGTTGAGTTTGGATGATGAAAGTACAGTTTTTGTCAAACTTAATTGTAAAACCAAAATTTGCACCATTGCATTTTTCAAACTAATAGTTATTATTTAACCATGCTCGAAAGAAATACGCACTTACACAGGTTTGTAATAGTAACAGCCTGTTAACATTCCAAATAAGCCATTCAAAATCAAAAGAACGGTCTCTTATTAAATTCATGTCCATTAGTATCAAACATTTAAGCAAAATATTGTGCAAATCATGGTGTGTTGAAATTGTAATTATATATATGAATAATCAACAACTAATACAACACCTGTTTGTAATTGTTAAATAAATAATTGTCGTATTTTTGTAATGGTTGCTTCAAAACTATTGAATAATTGTGAGGCTACTAAATTATTATAAATGGTCATGTTTATTAATATTTTATATTTCTTAACCCACTCTGATCAAATCAAGTTTACTCTGGTATGAAAATTGTATACTTTTTTCAGACTTTACACTCAGTTTTTCATTATCTCACGAAAACAAAAACAAATCCCCTTGTTTCATTTTCACACACAACTCCGTTTTTATTATTAAGATGCATATTTTAGAAGCCCCTAACAATTGTTTTCACATATCAACTAAGTTACTTTATCTCTTTCAAGAGTTTAAAGGGGACCAGCGGGCAAATAACAACACATTATTCATTATATGTTTTTGTACATTTTTGTGACATCAAATAAGTGCGTCCAAGCTTTGTACGCGTACGTTTGTATTCAGTACATTTCCGGGCGGGTTGTTTGCTTTGCACACGCAGTAGTCGTCAAATTCAGACCGCTTTAACGCATGCTTAAAAATGATGATGCGTTATCCAATTAATTTTGTTTTCTGAAAACATATTTTGGTGAAATTGATGAGGAAATGGAACGCTAGAGATGTTACCTTTCTATAATAAAAGGATAAGTTTTGGGTGGTGGTACACTTTAAGTCAAATTTACGCATCAATTATATAAATTGCATGAATTGTACGGAAGATGATTTCGATGTACTGAGCAAAAGAGAGGGGTTTCCCCGAGGATTTTTATTTCAGGCATCTGCATTACCAGACCGGTGTTCGACAAACTCAGCTAAAATGAAGACCGAATGTTTGTGGCTGGTCCATAAAAACCCTTTTGAATTATCGTGATGAAAATAAGCTATTATATTAGCATGTCAGCATCACAAATGATAACAAATTCTGTCAAACATGTTAATGCAACCACCTGTCTATAGCGACAACCTGCTCATTACGACCGCTCTCTGGTCCTCCCCTCAAACATCATGTGTTAAACGACCGACGTAACGCGACCACCTGCCTAACGCGACAAGCGACTATCATATTTGTGTCCTGACGCACGTATTAAACCTATGTATTAGCGACCGAAAATTGGCGCTAATGAGCGATCTTCTTGCTCGGTCAAGGCTCCATGAGTGATCATGCCATTTAATATAATATGATTTTAAAACCAAGATGACCTTCAGACAAACGCATAATTACCTACACCAATTTGTCAGATTCATCGACAAAGATAATTGCCCATCAGTACATGATGCTGATACTGAAATGCGTCGAAAATGACACTTCACTCCTCATCACAACTGAGTTTCATCTAAAATTATCTTAATTTCCGAGGCAGGGTGTTTCCCTTGTGTCCTTATATACACTTTCCCCTGTTAAGCCGTGGGCTTGTTACGACCAAACATTACACCTTGACTTCAGAATTTTATGTAGAAAACTACACATGCGCATATTAAAAGTGCACCTGATTCTCTCGAATATCATGATGAGCAAATACATTAGAGAATTTTAATTCAGATTTATTACACATATTTAATATAATTCAAAATAGTGCATTTCAACGTTTGTTGTGGTTATGCATGGAGCAAAATAGTAAATACTGAATGAAACAATGGACATGTGCGTATACACATCTGCACCAAGGCACACTAGTATGCGACCACACATTCTAAATGGCCGACAACCTGTCTAATACGACCACCTGTCCATAGCGACCGTTTTTCGACGGTCCCTTGAGTGATCGGTAAAGACAGGTTTTACTGTACAATGTAAGTGCAAGCATTTTTTGAAAAAAAAACATTTAATATCTATTTATTTAGGCCCCAAATAATTATAAGGTTAAATACATTTATTGATATTTCAGCCGTTTCTTGGTCGGTTTTGACCAAATAAAGTTTATTCTGCCATTAGAATTGCATGTTCTCTCGAATTCGACACGCAGTTTTTCATTACCTCACAAACAAATTGCGATGTGCAGCGCCCTCTCTACCAAAACTAAACTACCCCTTAAAACATACGGAAACTCTCCTAAACTAATCAAATATCATATAAACACAACAAAAAAGTAATTCCTTCCTAATCAACATAACGTAACTTTTTAACAAATACAGTTTGACCAACATAATTTGGCAGGAATAGTGCTAAAGTATTGGCTAACATCTCTGTAAAAATTACTTTGACCCGCCATGCCATGCATGAATGAGCACACATTAAAGGCAAAAATGTCACTTTTGAAAAGTCACAAAAGTCTAAACATTAAAATTCTGTCTTTGACGTATGGCTTCTAATGCATGACTCGACGGACCAAATTCATTTTCACACATAATTAAGTCAGTAAATGTAAAAACAATCCTCCCGAGTCATTTTGCTCAAAACCTTCTCGTTAACAAGTTATGTAATTTGATAAAGGGTTATTATTGTGCTGGGTTTTATTGATCATGTTTGTTGGAATAAATTCAACAAAACAGTTAGTCCCTATACTGATTAAAATAAACTTTTTCACAAAAGTGGTTTTAGCAAAATTACTCGGCATGATTGTTCCTACACTTATTGACTAACTTTTGTGTGAACATGAAATTGGTCCATTGAGTCATGCATGATTGAGCACACATTTCAAGAAAGAATGGCGCTTTCTGTGCTCACATAATTATATTATACTATGTAGCATATATCATATTATTCCTAAATCTACCATGTTTACTGGAATAGTGCACATATACGAACTATGACGTAGGTTTTAAACTAGCTTTCAAAAAAGAATCCATGTAAAAGTAGTCATGGAGAAATCATAGCAAATTGCGGGGTTGCTAATGTTTGTTTGTTTGTTTGTTTGTTTTTTTTTAACAGTATTGCAAGGCATTTAATACTGAGAAAGTGTGTCCCATCCCAACTGTTGTGTATTCTGTAAAAGGGCCTAAAAATGATCAGTAAAATTTTTTTAACATGTGTATGGTCTGCAACAGTCTGTGTGTGTTTCATATTTAGATTTGTTTTACCCCACATAAAGTGCACCTAAAAGGGGTAGTTAAGTTTGAGTATAGAGGGCGCTGCATAAAAGAATTCATAAGAGATAATTATGTATTTTAGCATGATATAAAAAAGAACATACACAGTTTATGAGGACATTAATGGTTTTGAAACGGCCTAATTATCTATAAAATCCGATCGGAAATTCAATATTAATAACTTGAGTGCGGAAACCCGATGGGTTGAGTTTAAAGTCTATGGAGGTCTCAAAACTTTGTAGTGAACGGCTTAAATTACTGACGCTTATCCGATGATTGGACAATTTGATTATAAATACAGTGTAGTTGATAATGTTGTCGTTATGTAATGATTATTTCAATCAAACAACACAAGCATACTTTTGTAAAAAAATGAATAAAACTGATCATTTTGTGCTTTTTAATGGCTCTATTGAGTTATACAGTCAAACCTGTCTATAGCGACCACTCAAGGGACCGGCGAAAAGCGGTCGCTATGGGCAGGTGGTCGTAATAGACAGGTATGCCGCCATTTTGTATTTCTGGTCGCATTTATCATGCCCCTATGCACAATTGTGATTAAATGTCAACGGCACACGCTCGTGTTAGTACATGTACAGTAGTTTATTTACGTGTTTGTTGCATGCATAATCAAAACAAAATTTGAAATTATACATGAATTACCATTACATTAAAAAATAAAGATATGACATGTTTGTACATGTACGATTATCTTGTTTTATACGTGACATTAAATATGCAAAATGTGTAAATATGTTTATTCACCAAAATACTAGAGAGATATACCTGAACTTTTAAATGCTTAGACAGAGTATTTTATAGAATTCTGAATTGAAGATGCATCGGCTGGTTGTGATACGGATCATTATTGAACATAGTTAGAAATATGGGCAAACACCCCGCCACGGCTTTCAAAATACGTGTTAGATTTCAAATTCAGTTGTGATGTTGAGTGAAGTGTCTTTGTGTGACGCATTTCAGGATAAGCATTAGATACTGCAGTGATGGGAACGAATCATTTTTGTTCATAAGTCTGAAACACTTGATGTCGATTAGGCCGGTTTGATGAATTTTGAATGCATTGACATGCTCGGAAGGAATTCGAGCATTGAGCGACCAAAGTAAAACTTATTGGTGCCTTGGTCACTCAAGCGCTATTTTGGTCACTATACACATGTTTACACGAGCGTCGGGACCCAAATAGGGTGGTCGCTGGTCGCGTTAGGCAGGTGGTCGCATTAGGCAGGTCGCTTAACACATGATTTTTTACGGGGAGGGGACATAGAGCGGTCGTTTTGAGCAGGTGGTCGCTATAGACAGGTGGTCGCATAAGCAGGTTTGACTGTATTAAGGTTTTAACCTAGTCGTTTGTAATCTTCTATACGTTCCCAGCATGGTGGAGTTATTACTAATAGTTTGTAATATTATTGCGAATGTTTTAGTTGCTTAAGATTAGCCTTACCAAAACTGTGCAATCTCTTTTGATAAAAGTAAATTAACTCAGACTGTTTATGTTTTTGAATTCATTTCTTCATATAGGAAAAGTCAGATATCGAGAGGACTTTGAACAAACCAGCTCTTGGGAGACCAGTGCAACTCGGAATGATCTACGATTGCCGCAACGACTCTCTGATCCAGGGGTTGACGTTATGGGACAACGATGAATTGAAGGAGAGTCGTGAAGAAAGACCTCAGGAACGAACCCAGTGCAGCATCATAGCATCTGACAACATCAATGACAAGATGGCAGCGCTTAATATTGACGACGCGCCCAAGGCTAGTGTTATGGCAGGTCACCTGAAGGTTGGAGGTTTCGCGGAGTACATGAAAGACAATATGACATCAAGTCGGCAGGTCCGTGTAACACTGCACTACAGGAATACGGTAAGGTACAAAGAACTGAATATGAAACATCTAGGCAATCACAACGTGCAATGTCCGAATGTATTAGCACAAGGTAAAGGTACTCATGTTGTAACAGGCGTACTATACGGGGTACAAGCTTTTGTGGTGTTTGACAGGGTTTTGAAAGAAGGTGAACACGAACTAAAGGTACACACTCAGTTGAAGAATATCGTCGACAAAATGAAAGTCAGCTTGGACGAAAGATCCAAACTGACATTAACAAAAAATGAACAAGAAGAGGTCCTTAAGATCAAGTGTAAGTTATACGGCGACGGTTCGTTTGAACACAACCCTGGAAAATACATACAGGTCGCAGATGTCTTATCAATACTGTCATCTGGTATTGAACAATGTAGAGAAAATGCTGTGCCTATTACTTTGAAGATGTATCCATTGACAATGGTTCGGAGTAAACCAGCAATTTTGACCCTTGAGATGAACACGAACGCCATCGATACAATTTTAGAGGGGTTAGATCGGTGTATGTTAGAGTGTGATAATTGGGTGCAGAACACCATAACTAAGGGGTTTTCAAGATTCAGACAAACAGTTGGTTTGTTCAAAACATTAGTACAAGAGTATAGAAATACTTTGCAGAAAAGGGTTACTCAATCACTTAGGGAAATCGATGCAGGTACGGCTGAAGAAAATGTACTACTAGACATAATTTCCGACTGCGAGCAGAGCCCTTTCTCTTTGTTGAAGTTAACAAGTTGGGTAAAATCAAGAGAAAATGAAATCAGGGTTGTTCAAGCCTTCATGCATAATTTCGAGCCAATAAAGATCATTGGTTCTCGCACAGAAATGGATAATATTGTCCATGATTTCTTAATCGAACGTGTAGTAGCGTTTTCTTTCAACTCAGTAGGCCGAGAAGATGAATATCTTAATGTGCTCTCAAGCTACAACAACTCACAAACTCCTAGATCGCACTCGCCACAAACCAAATGGTTCGAATCTAAAGAAATGCTGGCAAATGTGAGAAATAAGGCAAAACAGTTCAAAGAGTTTGCAATTGCGAATACAGATCAGAAAAAGTGCACATTTGTTGTGATGGGTTTTGATAATGATGAAGAAATTACTGCCGATGGTGCATCACTCCTTGTCTACGAGCTTGGTCAACTCACAATGAACGATTGTTCACCACTCGGTACACCTGGAAAGCTTAAGATTATCAATATATCTTATGACTCTGTAATGCTCCAATGGGCTGCACCATTTGTTTGTGTCCCATTCCTAAGGGGGTACATCGTAAAATACAGAGTAATAGCAGATGACCATAAGTATGAATGGTCTGAATACAGACTACCAAGTACAGCCAGTACTGCACATATAGCAAATCTGAAAAATAACACTCCATACGAATTCCTGATAGAAGCGACTTACCAGGACAGTTCCAATGTCCAATTCAGTGTAAGTAGTGACACTCACATTGCTAAAACCCATCATTCGAGCCCTCCAGGTATGCCACAAATCCTAGAAACATCTCATGATACTCTCAAACTTCAATGGGCTGCACCAGAAGTTGGTCTATCATACGTACAATCGTATCTCGTAAGATACAGACAGTTGCCATCTGACCAGACATGTAAATGGTCTGAAAGGAGAACATCAACAACGGCCACCAATGCTACCATAGTCAAACTGACACCAAACACCGCTTATGAATTATCAGTGGGAGCGATTTCAAAACATGCAGATTATCAAGTTAGTTCAATAAGCGAAATTAGCAACGCCAAAACCCTTCGAACGAGTTCCCCTGGGAAGCCAAAAAGCATAAGCCGAAATAATGATTCAGTGCAGCTCAATTGGGCTGCACCAAATGTTGGAGTAACACACGTGCAGGCTTACACTGTGAAGTACAGAGAAACTACGTCCGACCAGAATCATGAATGGTTTGTTCACAGAACGTCAAATGCAGCCACTGAAGCGACTATAGTCGATCTGAGACCAAACACTTCATATGAGTTCTTGGTGGCGGCCAATTGTGAGAATGAGGACTCAGAAGTATGTGCAGTGAGCGACATTGAAATCGTTAAAACCATGCCGCCGGCATTGTCTCTCCCTGCCCCTGGTAAGCCACACATTATGAACCGATATCATGATTCTGTGCAGCTCAAATGGACTGCACCAAAGGTTGGTCCTTCACACGTGAAGGCTTACATAGTGAAGTACAGAGAAACGACGTCCAACCAGAATCGAGAATTTTCTGAATACATAACATCAGGTACTGACACAAAAACGACTTTACCCAATCTGAGACCGAACGCCACCTATCAGTTCTCAGTGGCAGCAAAAGGCACGTACGCTGATACAAATTCTCAATTTAGCCCTCTAAGCAACGATACTCGCACACTACCTTCGAGCCCACCCCAAAAGTTAAGAATAGTCCGTGTTACTAAAACAAGTATTACGGTGGCGTGGAATAAGCCAAGTAAAATAGGGTATGGATTAAACATTAGTCGATACCAAATACTTTTAACGCCAGTTGATGACAGTAACCCATCCTTTTTGCCAGAGTACCAAACAAACGGAGGTTCTTGCATATGGAGTAAAGATGACCTCTACCCCCAAACTACTTACAGAATATCGGTGTCTACCGACTGTGGTACAGGAGAGGGCAGTGTTTTTGCAAATCCAATAGAAATTACCACGCAATCGACAAATTTGCATGAGTTGAAACAAAAGTGCAAAACTCCCAAGAAAGGAGATCGTTCAAAGGGTAAATCAAACGTTTACATGTTGCCCCTTACAGAACTAGTTAATGTTGCATCGCATGAGTACCAGGTGTACCAGTTTGGGGAAAGGAATCCAGTCAAGAAAAATGTTGTTGTAATGGTCGTTGGGGAAACAGGTGTAGGAAAAGGCACACTCATCAATAGGATTATCAACTACATATTCGGTGTGAAATTTGATGACGATTTCCGTTTCAGAATGATCGATGACCGTGGTGAGAACAAGGAACGTGAACTCTCACAAAGCCAGACATACTCAGTCACATCATACATTATCTATCCAACGAGATGGTCGATCATAGATCATACTCTTACGATAATTGACACTCCCGGATTTAGTGATACAAGGGGTATTGATAAAGACCAAGCCATAGTTCAACAGTTAAACAAGTTTTTTTCTGATTCCAAAGTGCATCACGTTAACCACATCGATGCTATTTGGTTTACAGCAAAGGCATCTATTACAAGGTTGACGCAAAAACAGAAGTATGTCTTTGACTCTGTTTCGGCAATGTTTGGCAAAGACGTTGAAGCAAACATTATGATGCTGTTGACTTTTGCCGATGGAGGCGATCCTCCTGCTTTGGTTGCAATACAAGATTCAGGATTGCCATACTCTGGCAAATGTTACAAGTTCAACAACTGTGCCTTGTATGGAGATGGAGTTCAACAAAAACAGATAGCGAATTTCTTCTGGGATATGGGAACAGAAAGCATGAAGGCGTTTTTTTCTGATGTAAGTCAAATAAAGTCAGCAAGTCTTTTTCTCACACAAGAAGTCATGAAAGAACGTGAGCATTTGGAAACATTAATACAAGGTCTATTACCACAGATCAAAATGGGATGCACTCAGATTTATCAACTTGCAACAGAAACCAAAACCCTGAAACAACATGAGAATGACATTGAGAATAACGCGAAATTCTCCTTCGAGACAACAGTTGGGAAATTTATCGAGGTTCCTATAAAAGATCAATTCACCACTAACTGTAACAACTGTAAAATGACATGTCATTACCCATGCACGATTGAAACTGATAAGGGCAAGCGAATTTGCCATGCCATGAAACTTTTTGGCGGAAAATGCAAAGTGTGTCGAGACAAATGTAGCTGGCATGAACACTCCCACCAGCCGTTCATGTACGAATTCTGTTCTGAGAAGGATAAAGTTACTTTCGAGCAAATCGAGAGTCGATACAAGGAAGCGTCTGACAAGAAGCTTACTGTCGAAGAAGTCATAAAAGAACTAAATAAAGAGTTCAGTCAAGTACATGCTAACGTTTTGAGGCTTATTAAAGAATCAAATACTAGTCTGCAACGTCTTGAAGAAATCGCATTGAGGCCGAACCCTCTCAGTACGACAGACTACGTCGATCTCTTAATTGAACATGAAAAACAAGAAGCAAGTATGGGCTGGAAAGACCGTATAAGGATTTTGACTCGAATGCGCCAAAAAGCAGATTTAATGACAAAGATAAAAAATAACCCACATCAGTATGATCCACTGGCTTCAGAGTCCTTGGAAAGTGTACATTCCACTGAAGTGACATTTATCTAAACTTGATTTGTTTAGCCCAAGTGGTGGTGTTGAGAATCAGAAACCAGCACGGTGACCACATTGATGCTGTTTGCTTTGTTGTACCGGCACCTAGCACGAGGTTGACGGCACACAGAAGTATGTCTTTGACTCGGTTATGGCAATCTTTGGCAAATATGTTAAGTCAATTTTTATGATGCTGACTTTTGCCGATAGACAGACACCTCCTGCTTCGACTGCAACACGTGCAGCAGGATTTCCACACTCTGTAAAAATTTACACGTTCAACAGCAGTGCCTTGTTTACAGACACGGTTCATGCAAAACAGTTAATTAAAGGGGACCACTGGGCAAATAACAACACATTATTATATGTTTTGGTACTGTTTTGTGATATCAAATAGACTATGAACATTTTGCAAAGGGTTGTGTAATTATAAAACAAGGCATTTCATTTACAGCGCTTACGGAACATGGGCTATCGAGATGTTCCTGGTGTGCGAGTGCGTCAAAGCTATGTACGCATACGTTGTATGCAGTACATTCCCGGGAGGGTTATTTGCTTCGCACACGCAGTAGTCGGGGAGTAGTCGTCAAATTCAGACCGCATAAACACATGCTTAAGAATGATGATGCGTTATCCAATTTTTTTTTTCGGAAAACATGTTTTTGTGAAATTGTTGACGGAATGGAACGCTAAAGATGTTACATTTCTATAATCAAAATATTATTTTTGGGTGGTGGTACACTTAATTGTTTTGGGGATGTGACAACCAAAAGTCCTGGAAGAACGCCAGCATTTGGAAACATCAATAGAATGTCTGTCAAAACAGGTCAAAATGGGATGCAATCATATTGATCAGCTTGCAACAGAAAAAAAAATCTGAAACAACATGAGCATGACATTTAGAATGATACAAAGTTTTCCGTCAAGACAAAAGTCGGGGAAGTTCGCAAGGTTCCTTATACTAGGACATATCAATTAATCACTAATTGTACCGTATGGGAATAGACATGTCTTTACCCATGCACGATTAGAATGATACGGGCAAGCGATATTATCTTGCCATAAAAACTTGTTGGTTGAACATGCAAGGTATGTCCGGGTAAATGTAGCTGGTATCTACACTCCGACATGGTGTCCGTGTACGAATGTTATTCTTAGAGGGATACTGTTACTTTCAAAAAAATCTAGAGTCGATACAGACAGGCGTCTGCCAAGAAGTTTACAGTCGAACAATTCATAAAATAACTTAAAGGGAATACAGCGTCAGGACGGCCTAATTTGCACAATTTTGTTATTTATACGTAGTTTGTCCTAACAAAAACATATGGCACTCATTTCTCATGAAATCAATTAATTTTTGGGTAATCAGTGAATTTCTGATTGTCCTGGGAATGCCCCTTTTTTAATCGCCGATACGTGACGTCATCAAAAGAACGGACGAATTAAATAAATTCTGCAGCTGACGCGACATGAAGGTAAGCCAATGAACTGTCAATCACGTGTCAATCACGCTGCCGATTCCCGACCCTAAATGAGGGCGTGAAATAAAGTGAGATTTGCCATCAGAATATTAGTCCAATATCACTACTGTGTTTATTTTCATTGATTTTTTTTCGGCAGAATCTATTTTACAAGTCATCAACTGTGGAATAAGTGTCAAGTTACGGTGCATTATTTAGGTCCTTTAATAAAGAATTCCAGCAAGTATGTGCAAACGTGTGGCCGCTTATCAACGAAGCACACGATACCTTTTCACGTCTTGAGAAAATTGCACCGAGGCCGAATCCCCTCAGTACGGTAGACTACGTCGATCCATTAATTTAGACTGAACGACGAGAAGCTAGCATAGACTGGACAGGCCGTGTAAAGATATAAAAGGATTTGCAGATGGCAGATGTCATGATGAAGATAAAATATAAGCAACGTCTGTATGATCCATTGCATCAATCGGTATTTGTATAAAACTTGACTAGTATATTCAGTGGATGTGGCGAGAAAAATCCGAGATATTCATTTTAACATGACTTCAAATGGTTGTTTGTAATGTTCGACTGGTCACCATGCAACGCCTCCCGACGCGGGGACTAAAATTACTGTAGCCAGCACACGCACACTCCCCCCCCCCCCACCACCCCCACCCACTTACCCCTAAGGCAGAAGCACCTCAAATCGGGCAAAACTATGTACACACTCATAAAACAATACTGATATTCTACGGATTATTATATCATTGCTAGTGGCGTTATGGAAGTGGCTTGAGTTCGAAATCAAATAAGGAGGAAATATATTTTAGATAAATTCAGTACAAAGGCTGTGAAGAGTTGTAGTTTATATACATTTATACAGAAGGGATATATTTTGGTCCTCCTAAAACACTTTCCAACTAGGGAAAATCGGAAGAAGTCAGTTTAACAGCAACACATTATTTGTTGGGTTTATTACCACTTTTTTGACGCATGAAGATTGTTTAAAAGAGAAAACCTTAGCCATGTTAGAGCATACTTCCCGACATTGCTAGTCACTCATCTTGAATATTTTCAGTACCCTAACATAAACAATATATCCTGGATGACTGACGTGTGCTTTCAATGTCGAGAAGAGGCGGCCTTCATTAACTTTTCGCGGATAACACAATACCGATTTACAATAATGATATTGTGTTCTCCGCTTTCAACTTCATTTCACCGCTAGTAGTTGAAGAAGTGGGCATTGAAGCAGAAGACACTGGTTCACAGGATAAGTAATATTTTTGACTTAAACGAACTCTGTTTAATTTTCGGATAAAATAACATGTGTTTGTAATAAAAAACCTTTGGAATAACAAATCACAACGTACCTAGACGTTCAATACCGTGCTTTTACATATGCGTTATTTCAACTTTGGTCTTACACCAATGAAGCAATGCGTATGCACATTCATAAAAAGCTCTGCATTTAAGCAGCAACTAGTAGCAACAATACTTTACTATTTTGTAGAATTTATGAGGGATATCTTATTTAATTAGGCATGTAAAAGTTATACATTTGAAGTTATTCCGTTAACAATACATATGAGTAAAATGTGAACAATTAACATTTAATATTGAAAATATGATTAAAAGGGAAAACCAGGACCAAAAAAAAACAACATCCTCAAATACAACACATTCACATGTAAACGTTTACTTTTGAGAAGGATAAAGTTACTTTCAAGGAAATCGAGAGTGGACACATAGAGGCTTGCTGTCAAACAAGTTATAAAAGAACTTGCCGAATATTTCCAGAAGGTACGAGGCAATGTTTGGATGCTTATCAAAGAAACACACGCTGGTCTCCTACATCTTGAGCAAATCGCTTTGAGGCACTAGCTCCTCAGTGCGGTTGACTACGTCGATCTCTTAATTGAGACCGTACAGCGAGAAACAAGAATGGGCTTGAAATACCGTATCGAGGTTTTAAATGGATTCCGGGAAAGAGCAGATATCATGACGCAGATAAAAAATAACCAACATGAGCATGATCCATTGGTTCAAGAGGTCGTGGAAAGTTCCGCTAAAGAGAATTTTTTTTTTGCAAATTTGATTAGTATAAGTGGTGGTGAAAAGAGCAGAAATATTTTTTCTTACAAGTCGTTGGATTAACATGTTATACTGATTACAATACATACATGCCTATGGCGGGTCCTGGGGGAGCTGAGATTTTTATTACCACTCCGGGGGGCGCCCCCCCCCCCCCCCCTTCCGCCGACACCTCAGTCTCAAGCTTTTTTTTTTCATGGTAATATTCGGACCAACAACAACAAAAATTCCAATTTTGGCACAAGCATGACAAATTGTGGCAATATTATACTGTTTAAAAGCTAGCTCATGTCATACTCGGACACACTTATGCCAACTTTTGACAAACTCGTCTCATACTTGGTTAAAATCATGTTGTTATTGTTTTGCTGTTCAACTGAAACCTTAACCCCGGCAAAACTATACCAATACATCCGCGTTGCCAGGTTCTCTACATTCTGCTTTGTGTGCATTGTTTTGACTTGTCATACTTGATAGCACATTGATTGGTACAATATTATGGCAACACGAACTTCATGGTAGTTGATGTATTTTCCAAAGCAGTAGTGTGTGTTTTGAAATCGTTGCCCCTTGGCGTACGGGATGTTCCTTAAGTTCAAAATCAAATAAATGTTGAAGAAAACTCTTTTTACAAAATCTTTTATAGAATGTTATGAGTACATGTGGCTGTGACTAATTACAGTTTATATTATTGCAAAGGAGGGGGACAATACAGTATTTACCTGATACTCTACAACTAGGGAAATCGAATTCAGAAAAATACATTTATATAATTATAAGTTTCATGCAATCTTTTTATTTGTGTAACACGCATGAAACCCGATTACAGACTCTTGATATCCCAACGTTGCAGGAAATAAAGAAAAAATGATCTAACGCGATATTCAGTTGATATTAAAAGGATAGTTTACTTTTTGTAAAGCAGGTACACTTTTGGTCAAACTGAATTTTCAGAACCATTCACAGAACATGCACAATGGGATGCATCCATAACTGTACTAAATGTTAGAAGTTTCCGATTATAAGTATTTCATGGTGATCTTTTTGAAAATATAAAGTTTTTCTTAGGTATATTAAAGGGGAATTCCACCCAATAAGTGTGATGTTTGCTATAAAATGAGATGAATATGAAGAATCATGATCGAAAATC
>JAUELG010223731.1:0-15824 GCA_031471515.1 Dendraster excentricus | reverse complement strand
GGCCGATGGCCCTCGGGAGAATAGTACAATTTGATGTTCCTTCGATGCGAATAGTTTTAGCTAGATCCTCGAGTGTCATTATATATTTGTATATCATGATAGTTTGGTATGATGGTTTCTATTCAGAATGGTATATACATGATAATATTGCCCCTTTTATATCTTATGAATTATATATATCTTATATATTCTGGAGGTCATAATCTTTCTATTGAAATGTAGTCCTACTCATCGTGATTGTGTTTAACCTTGCCATCATTTGACTTACTTTCTAAATATAACGGAACAAATTATCATTGTTGACATTTATAAAAATGTTAAATTATAATCGACATTTCTATTTTAAAGGGTTTAACAGGACCAAGAGGTGATGTTGGATTTCAAGGTCTTCAAGGAATATTAGGCCAAATGGGAATTCAGGTAAGAGTCAGTGATAGAGGATGGTTTATATTTTCAAAGAAAAAAAACAATACATGTTGCTTATTGTGGCAAATTGCTGAATGTTTATTTCAAACTTTTTCTTTTCATTTTAATGATATGATATGCTTTAATTGTAACTAATTTTGGTTGTATTGCTGTTCAGATTCTGTTCATTGTGAGCCGACAGTTAATAGCAATCAATACAGATTCAATCAGTAAACATCTTTATTCAAGATAAATGCAACTAGATCTGATTTATGCAATGAAGTTAATAAGGAAATAATATCTCAATGTCTCATTTGCAGGGTCCTACTGGAGATATTGGAATGAAAGGTGTATTGGTAAGAATACAACAATTTACTTTTTCTTACGTTGTTTATATGTTCACCACTTTTTTGTTTGTTTGATACTCAAGCATTTGTGATGTGATAAGAGCTATATTTAAGATGATCATCAATCGACTCACATTAAAACTGCATTCATCGTCAATATTTAGTTAAAACATATGAAAGGGATGTATAAGCATGAAAAGTATATGATGTCAATAGTACCTTTGATTGCATATGTATTCTATTTAAGATTCGAATGTATCATTAATAACTTTTTTTTCTTTTGTGTTCCTCAGGGGGATACTGGATACCCTGGTCCACCGGTAAGATTTCTTGGTTAATAATTACAGATCATAAAATTCAACTATAAAAACAAAAGTTAATCATGTAACGTTGTTATGTGCATAAAACCTATATCACTTTAAATTATGTTAGACTGTTTTGGTACATGTAATAACCGCTTTAAATGACAAGTTAAAAGTGTGAATTGTCGCATTCATACTGTTGTCAAGTAACTATTTGTACTTGAGATTGAAGTATTCTATGCTCATCAAATTTGAAGTATTTGCTGGTGTTTTGACCGATTGTTCTATATGACGGAAAAAGCAGCATAATGGGGGGAAATGATAATATACAGAGAAAGCGAAAACAGTTTGATCATCTAAATATTGTTTTCCCCCTTTAAATTATGTGAAGTTGGGGTGTTGTTAATGCATGCATGCTGCAAATATGGTAGTACTGCTCTAATAATCATGAATGTTTGTTTATTCTTATCATATTTCTTTTCAGGGTCCACCAGGCATTTTCCCAGTAAGTGATTGATGTTTCTCATCCTTTATTGTAATTTCTTCGAACTATGTGTGTATTTTGAATGCATGAACTCATTGAATTAAGTTCTTTGAATGAATAGGCAAATTAATATAAAAAGTGACAACATCCTAAGAGAGATATAAAGTAGAACCTGGCTTAGTGGTCATCTGTCTTTAGCAACCTGCCTACAGTGGCCATGATCAAAAGTGATGTCTTGAAGAGAAACACAATTTCATAATAGCTTTTGGAGGGGTTACCTGTCTATAGTAGCAACTTTATTTTCCCTTGGGTGGTCACTGAATACAGGTTTGACTGCAAGCAAGTATGACCTGAAGAAGACACACTACATGTATTAACATTATTTAAAGTAGGGTTTTTATATGATTACTTGGCAATGTTTGTCCTTGGTAATGTTTGTTTTTATGATTTCACTTTGCTATTATCATTTTATAAATGTATACATATATTTTGTTATATATGAGAAGCGTACAAATTATCGAATCCAAGGAAACCTTGTAATAATGCTCCTTTTCCCTTTTCACACACTATAAAATTGTCTGAATATTACAGGGAATACAGGGTGCTGAGTTTGTCAACGATGCTGATGCTTTAGCTTCCCTGGTTCATTATTTGTTTGTTAAACCAAGACCAAAACATATAGGGGTAAGTTTTAGGACTTTTTACGTTATTAATATAGTAGATAATGCAAAAATACTGCTGAAAACCTGTTTATCTACTATAGTCAGGCAAGCGTAATAATAAACTAGTATGAAAATATGTATATTTAATCATTTTCATGGTATCTTTCATAAATATATTTATGTATTAATAGAAAGAGAAATAATTTAACCAGTGTTATTGACATTTTAATATATTTTCAACTTATTTTTAAAAAATAAAGCGAACATAACTTATTCAATTTTGGTGAGTATTAGTAGACAGCAGTTTTCAGCAATGTGTTTCTCATTCATAAGTTATTCAAACATTCTCTTTAACGTATGTTACTTAAACCTGTCTTGAAATCTTCAATTCAATGTACAGATAAAAGTTAATGCATCATATTCTACTCTTCCTTACACCCAGGATATGGATGTGATCCACATGATGAAGTACTTATACCGCTATATAGAGGGCATCAAGCACCCACTGGGAACACCAGAACTTCCTGTAAGAACGTGCAGAGACCTACTCGACTGCCAACCAGACATGGAAGATGGTGAGTTAGAATCATTACCATGGGTGCTGATTTGTCATTGATATTCATCAGGGGGATGATCTATTCATCCATTCCCCCTGATATTTAGGTATTACGTAAATATTGATGCCTATGATCATTACACATATTTGCATGAATCACATATGAATCGCAGTAACAACTAGATATACGAAACATTAATTATTTGCTTATGGAAACATATGAATGGCTAACTATAGTGTTTGTTCTTATGCTAAGAAGGCTTTTTCATTTGAAATATCAGATAATAAGGATGACAGTTATTTAAAATGAGCTTTAAATAATCAAAAGATTAATTAAAGAGCATAGCTGACCCCACCTTATTTCTTTGGATGTACACCTATGGATGTAAAATAGTTAACACAAACGGGGATATTGAATCAGACAGATACTGTTGAGACAAATCTGATATGAATGAACAGTCGTTTTAGCACTGGAATTCGAGAAAATACAAAATGATAACAGCACATTGTTCTGCTTCCATATTCCCACGAAATAGGAGAATACTGGATAGACCCCGATTTGGGTTGTTGCACCGATGCAGTGAAAGTATACTGTGGATTGGCTGGGGGCGGTTACACTTGCCTCCTCTCCAAGCAGACAGGAGTTGTAAGTATTATCAATGTACTTTTTTAAAAATATTTTTATTTTCATATTTCAGAAACACTCGAAAGTTGTCCCTTAAAAATCCCTGTCATAAGGGAGAAACCTGTCAATGTTTATAGCACTGGCATAATTCCTAAAAGGGGTAGTTTAGTTTCAGTAGAGAGGGTGCTGGACAACACAATGTTCTTGTGATTAAATGAAAAACTGAGTGTTGAATTTGATAGAACATGGAATGTTAATGTTAGAATTAAGTTTATATGGTCAAAATCGGTTCAGAAATGGCTAAATTGATTAATGAATATATTTGATCGTATCAAATTTGGGCCACAAATTTATCAAATAATTTTGTTTCAAATTTTTAAAATGCTTATATCGACTCTTAATACTAGTACATACAAGACGAAACAACACTTTATGTGGCATTGTCTGGCACTATATACTTATTTCTTTTTTTTGGGGGGGGGGGAGAAGGTGACCAAAGTTGTTTAAAACCTTGTCATACGGAAGGCACTTGTGAAAACATGGCTGCATTTTACGTAAACATTCTAAATACATACTGGAGGAATTGCAACAAAGCATTAATTGTTACAGTTGCACATATGTGATGTCTTGGCACAATAAACGTTTGTTTGGTTTGTTCCTTTTGGCCATAAAAATATTAAACACTTTAGGAATTCAAAACTATAGAAGTAAATTGGTCAAAAGTTTTTTTATAGCCTTGCCGTAAGGGAGGCACCTGTCGCACTAAAATTATAAATACATGCCAGGAGAAACACGATACTTGATATAGGCCGTGTTTGAGTTGCAAATAAGTGATGTTTTGGAAATATAAAGTAAACCTTTGAGGGGATAGAAAGGATGGAATTTTTCAGGAATTCCAAATTCTAAAAGTAAATGGGCCCATAGTTGTTTACAACCTTGTAATAAGGGAGGCCCCTGTGAAAACAACCATATACACTATTAGTATAATTGTATACCACAGGAAACACAGCATGTTATACATAGATATTTTGTGTGTGTTCATGTTAAACGAGGATGCATAAATGTTAAAACATTATTGTCATTACTTTTTTAGCAAGCTGCAATTGGCAGCATGAGGAAACAGGAACTGAATATATAATCTTCCTCGTATTACCAGATCCATTCAGGAATTTCATCCATCTTATTATTAATTTCCCTTTCCTTCACTTATATCATTTTAGTTTATCACTGCTACAAAAATTTACTTTGACATCAGTAATAAGATACACATGAAGTCCCTGCACCTAAAAAGCTCAGTAGCTTACCAGAGCATTGTATTTTTACATTTTGTTATCAATTAAAAGAAGCTGAGAATTAAACTTTTTTGTCCCCCATTTTTCTCCCACAAATAAAGTTTGACTACAACATCAGTAAACCACAGCTGAATTTTCTCCATCTTCTGAGCTCAACGGCATACCAAGAGATCACCATACACTGCCGCAACGTGCCTGTATGGCAGAACAGCCGTGGCACCATGGAGAATGCACTCGCCTTTCGCGGATGGAACGGAGCCTACTTCACTCACGACGGTCCAATAAGACCCGAGATACTCGAAGACAATTGTCAGGTGGGTCAAACTGATTATTCCCAAATATTTTCTAGATGTGCCATAAATGTAAACATAAATTGCTTGTATGTAGAAGATGAAGTATTCTGTGTATTATACAATATGTGTATACAATGGATAAATTGATAAAGAACTTGCGAAGGTGAAGAAAAGTAGAAACATTAGGGGGCATTATGTTAAAGGAAAATTCACCTGTTATATGATATGGGCTCTTGATTAAAATGTGCATGTAGTACTAATGATTAGAAGTTAGTCTTGATTGGAAATAACTATCCCCTTTTCACTCTCTCTCTCTCTCCCTCTCAAACAGCTTGAGGACTCGAAATGGAGAACGACAAGGTTCATGTTCCGGGTGCAGGATGTAAACAGGTTACCCATCGTGGACATTGTAAAAGACTCGGAAATACACAGGATATCGGAAACACATGGTTTTAAGATCGAGATAGGAAATACTTGCTTTGATTGATTTGTTTCATGCATATTATTATAACAATTATTCTAAAATGCTCTTATTTATTTTCAAAGGTTTTCCTGTTTTCATCCACACAAGACCAAATTTAAGCCTTGTTGGGCCATGTAAAAGGCCTATCAATAATTTCTTTTGATTCTTCTAAATACAAATGTAAGCCCTTACATTTAGTATTCCGCCACCAACGAATTGGCAGGTGGCATTATAAAATAAATTGACCTGGGAAAATGTGTTGTGAAATTAAACAAAACCATGACCAAAAAAATGTTATTAGTGGATTTATTATCTATTGAAGATATTAACATTTTAATAATTAATAGTTAAGTTATTTATACTAGATGTAGCATAGTTCAAAACATTATGGAACTGTGATTATTCCCAATAAATAGACATTTTATAGCCCCTTCACTACAGTTTTTGTTCAAGTTTATTTCATGTGCTTGAAATTATATGTTTTGCTCTTGGGCCACATTAATGGCTTATATGAAAAGACCTAAATTTGATTTTATATAAGATATTATATAGTTGTTAGCTAGTGGTGGAGGGATCATCACGGAATGTTCCATCCAAAGGATTTTAAATGCTATTGAGGGAAGTCACGAGACATAGTCGAGGGACTTATTTTCTTCACGAAATAGCATTTTAAATCCCAAAGATTAGAACATTCCATGATAAGCCCGAGGACAAAGTTAACAACTGTTATATCATCTGGCTGAACCCCTTGGCTATATTCACATCCAAGTCAGTCAAAAACAGCATACAGAATCCGTGTATCCTTTGTTTTCATTGTGACATCATAATACAATCTCGCTGCAGCGCGCGCCAGTTTGTGTGGAGCGGTGATCATAACGCTCTGGCCAGTGAACATAACGTTTTGTTACCCCAGTTACGTAACAGTATTTAGCCGTTTTGATTGGCGTATTTTACTAAGTCAGATGATATTACGTTTTGTTTCCCCAGTCACATGACAGTATTTGGCAGTTTTGATTGGCGCATTTTACTAAGTCAGATGATATAAGATTATGCTCCCCCACCCTTTCTCTGAGCTTTGGCACTGACTTCACAGAAATAGAAATTGGATGATTTAATGTAAAATCTTGAGTGATGGAGGGGATAGTACGACGTCATAATATGAAAAGACCTCTCTAGAACGAGATGGATTTTTTTCTGTCGATGTCTCTGTGTGCGCACAATTTTGTTTTGAAGGACTGATGTTTTTAATGTTTAATTTGAATATTACAACTAACTACTCTGCTCTGAAAGCACAAAACAAATGTATATGGGATGTATTCCAATATTACTTAATGGGATAAGGGAAAATAACTTTGATGGGTGAATTGCTTCACCCTGTGCTCAAATTGGAACATCATTACCAAAAGTGTAGCAGTATTTTGTAAATGATGGTGTATTAAGTTATTTTTTCTGGAGAACGGATAGCTGTCATTTAAGTTTGGGTAGTTTTTGTTGATGGATTTACTCACTTGTGTTGCAAAGTGTATTGGGTAATGTGAGTTTGTTGAATAATGTGTGTCTTTTGTTTGTTTGTACTATATTGTCAACGTGTAAGATATGTAAAGATATAATGATTATGTGTGGACGTTGTTGCTCTGTTAGACAAGTTCCTTTGTCTTGCCATACAGGGAAAATGTTAGAACTTGAAGTAAAAATAAGAAGTCTATAGGATTTAGTGTATAATAACGTTTCATATTTTGGGAAAATATAGTTTGGTTTTTCAAATATTAGAAGTAGTGGGTTATTGAAATGTTAAAGTTATAAAAGCAAGAAGCTGTAACTGTGTTTGTTTTGGAAAGATAACAAGAAACTGGTGCTATCATTTGTTGAAAAGTTATTTATCTTTCATGTTTATAAGTTCTTCAAGTGGAATGTGTATGTATGATATGATGACGAAACACCTGATAGTGATATATTTTCTTCAAAACATATTTATCATGTATATAACTGCACTTGTAAGTTACAGCATAAAACCTTACCCAAAGCCGTAAATTAAACATTGTGCCTTATTTTATTATTTTGTTGATATACATTACTCCACTATTTATACACAGGACAAAGATGATACCTGATTTTCCTGATTCTCTCGCAAAATTGTACAAGTTTGCTATATTGTATGTATAACAAAATGTACAGCTTCAAAAATGATAAATCATAGTACGTCTAGGTTGTGATAATAGTTTTAGAATACAAATAGTAGTTTTTAGTGTAATAACAAAAATCATTTATGATATTGTCAAAAATACAATAAATAATTTGTCTAATTTCAGTAATTGTTTAATACACTGAGATATCAACAGGCTCAGAACTGTAATACCTTTGCTTAAACAGAGCGGCCTTAAAATATAATCCAAACCATAGTTCTTGACAAGAGCAATAATGGCTGCACAAAATACTAGTATACAGTATCGGGTAAAAGTTATTTTTATTGATACCCGCTTCTAACTATAAACATGTAGATAACTTTGTTAATAGAATTATTCTGTAGTTAGATACCTTAGACCATATAGAATTCATTTGATAATGAAGATGTACAGATTATTTTGATCATTTTGCCGAGGTTTTTTTTCTCTATGTTTTTGTTACTTATGTAAATTTCTAGAACAAATGAAACATTGTGTAGCAAGAGAAATTATTTAGATGTGGAGTCAATGTAAATGTAGTTTATAATTATGTTTCTCCTGTTCCCCCCAACACAAGATTTGTGTAATTATTCCTTTTTTTTTTAGAAAACTGCTTTTGTATACCTCTTTTCCCAAACTTGGAGTTATTCATAGATCGTTATGCTCGAAACAAAATTAAGTGATTGCTGTACTCGAAACACAGGGAGTTAAATAATTGTTTTATTTTTACTATTTGTTTGGGCATTTATTTAATTCATCAATCATTAATCAGTCAAACATACAGCTGAACATCGCTACCTCATAGCAAAGTGAGATTTGAAAATATATTGCATATGGAATTGCCATCCTGTATATTTAGATTTGTTATTAATTATTTGTATTTTACATACTATAAATATTCCCTCCCCGATAATCCCTTTGTTTTATGTCCTGATGAGGTGGAGAAAAAAAAAATGTACATCTAGTTTGATTAACCTGTATTAATCAATATAATACTTGGAAAAATTCTTGCATTATTTCTTCTTCTTTTTTGCTATGCTGGGCGAACCTCAAGAAACAACTTTTTATAGGATATTTTTAAGCAAACTGTTTCATTGTACAAGAACATAACTTTGACGTTGTTAATATAACATTGTAACTATTTATATGAATGATAACACATGGCAAATGTACATGAATAACTTAAAAGTCTTTGAATACTTTAAAATAACCCATAACCAAAAATTGTAATATATACAGTCCCACGTTTCCACCAAGTCAGAATTTGAAAGAGATGATTTTTTTTTTCAAAGATTGAGATTTTTTTTATTAAACAAACCACTGCGGAGATGTCATGATTACATTCTTCCAGAGTGCTGAATTGAAATGCATTGTCTTTTTTTTTTACTTGTGTAAAATTCCTCATAAGTTTACTTTTTCCTTGATTGTGGACCAATATTTATGTGTGTCTGTGTGTGTGTGTGTGTGAGAGTTTGAAAACACCCAGAACCGAGGACACATTTCCATCCATGGACCATCGTCATTTTGCAAAAGATTGATAATTCAATTTCCATTCATACGTGCGCACATCAAAACATCAAACATATACACAACAGTCCTCAGTTGGGGTCCTCGATCGACAGGATTTACAAGTGTGTGTGCGTGTGTGTCTGTGGGTGGTTGTTCTTGTATAGAACTTGTCAACCTAATTCAGGTGGGCCATTTACAAAGTCTATGGGGATATCATAATCTTGTAGTGAACGTGGTAAAACAAGGACATATCACCGATTCCCCGAATATTGGACCGCGGAAGGGATTATAGTCATCAAATGCCAACGAGTTTTGACTTCACGTTGCGTCCGAATTCTATGTGTGTGTGTGTGTGTGTGTGTGCAGGACTCTTTCCTTATACAGTCAACTCTGCCTAAGTTGAAGTCGTACAAGTCAAATAATCGCCTAAGTCGAAGGTCTATTCAAGTACCCTTTTCTTTATACTCCATTGTTTTTAACCCCTTACATGTTGAATTTTCTCAAAGCTATTTCTTCAGTCCCAAAAGATTTCACTTAGGCAGAGTTGACCTATTAGTGACCCTTATATTTCATTATGAATAAGGACCCTTATAGGTAGCAACCCCCAATATTACTTGTGAATAGCAACCCCTTCATAAGATTATGATTAGCGACCCATTTCTTCTATTATGAATAGTGATAGAGGTTAAGCTCCGTCGGTGTAATAAATTACCGGTAGCGATATATCGCTGAAAAAAATAGCGTTAAAACCTGATATTATGGGTAGCACACCGAAACGTACATTGCCCGTGTTGGCTTATGGAAGCTCGAGCGTGTTGCAATCTGTGGGATGACGTTATCTTGTATTTTGGAATTTCCAATAGCTTTTTAATGGCAAACCAGCAATATCGCCAAATTAAAATATCGTTTAAACACGATATACCTAAATATATATTAGAAAGTCGGTATAGCGATATTTTTCAATGCCAATATCAGCAAATTAAAATATTGTGAAAAAAAAACGACATACTGAAATACCGACGGAGCTTAATAGACGTAACACTAGACTTGATTGTACAAAGACACCAATAATACACGTATCATCCTAATATATTGTTTTTCAAATATTTATTCAGTTTAGAGTGCACAACTAAATGTACACAGAATGCAGCTGATCTGTTTTATACATTGGGAACATGGGTAGCTTGAGTTTTCATGCAGCAAAAAAAGGGCAGCCTGGAATCTAACCAGGTAGAACTGTTATCTTAGAATTTTGATTATTGAATTCCTCTTTTAATAAGTTTTTTTTCTCATTTCACCACGCATTGACATAAATGACAAAGAAATATAAAGTTTAGACACTTGTGGTAAAGATAAATAGACACAAGTGGTAAAGATAATTTACTTGAAGCAAATCTACATGTACATCTTAACATTGTCAGGGAATGCAAGCGTAATCATTGATAGAATATGCAGCCAGCTTTCTTAATCACAACTGTGAATAATGCTTCTCTCCTAATAAAAAACAATTAAACATCAGTAAAATGAAATCATTTACTTTAAGGAAAATTTGAATGAATTAAATATATTTAATAGACACTTTCGCTTCACATTAAAATACAGAAAAAAAAATGTTTCAGTCATTTCAGATATATAGATTTACTGTGCTTGTCAATTATAACTGAAACAAATGAAAAGAGAACAGTTCTTTTCATACCATTTACAAGGAAAGAGTACTACAAGAGAATGACAATTATAATTGGAAGACGGATCAAATACAAAGTAAACATTTAAGAAGTCGGTCATTTACCAATTTACGAATGCAATACCCTTTGGTTAAATAATAACATCAATTGATTACAGAATTCATATAAGTTACAATCAGAAATAAACTTCTACTTTAGTCACAAGTGTAAACCTTTTTGTACTAGAAATATCTAAAATACAAGAAATTCCAAATGCATCATGCAAAGCAAGGCCACAAACATTTCATGTAATTCAATTGTAAAGAGTGCATTAAAAGCGAGATAGTTGCAAAAAAATACAATTTTCTAAAAAAAATCCATCACAAAGTAAAATGTAAAATCAATGAACGAAGATATAAAAGCTTGAAATATCTTCCAGATACTGAATAAGACAACTGTGCTAGGCGAATGAGTTAACCCCCTTCACTACGGGAACCTCCTGTGATTCCAGGTTCTCATAGGGCTCCTCGCACACAGGAACCTGTGAGCAGGGGCCCGATTACGGACCAGGACCCGACATTTACCATGGTAATTAGCATCATTGGCTCTAACGCATCGATGTTAATATGCTAGAATGACATACACATCAACAGAACGAAGCAGAGCACACATACCATCCTTACTCATACAATGTATAGCATATCTAGAGATCAGTAAATCTAGGGCTGGTCCTGGGTCATGATCGTGCTTTCAGCCACAGGGATCAAAGGCTTATTATTCGCTTTGAATTGAATAACTTGTCTCATACATGTAAAATAAATTACTTACATGAAAAGAGTAAAAACTATACATTGCTCACTTAATATTTTATTACAATTTGAGTGCAGTGAGTTAAGTTCATTGAAAATTTTGTATATAAATAAAATACGTATTTTATCCACTCCAGATAAATTTGGATTTTCACAGAACCCATTCATTGCCTCTATCCTACATACTCTTTGGTCGAATAATATCAAACAATTGTTTAATGATAGCACTTTCTATAAGGCTAAATAGGTGCAAATGCAATTGATTAGGCTTGTATCACCCAATGATATAAGCTTCCAAATGATAAAATCTTCCGAATGTCTACGACCTGATAATCAATCGTTACGTCACGAAAGGTTAAGTCGAGTCACATCACTGACGAAGGCTGAAGATGACAGCCCAAAATTTTGGAGAAAAATATTTGTATTGAGATGAAACATATAAATTAGATTTCATGTTAGCTATCAATACCTAGCTGAATTCCCATATTTAAAGGGAAAGTTGAGTTTTGGTAGAGAGGGCCCTACACATGATAAGTTTTTTGTGAGATAATGAAAAACTGAGTGTAAAATTTGAAAGAGCATAATATTTTAATGACAGAATCGGTTCAGAAACGGCTGAAATATCCATAAACGCAACCATTTGTCATAAATGTGGGGCCCCACATTTATTAGAGAATTTTTAAATGAACCGCTAAAAATGCTGCCTCCTCTATATTTTGTAATAATTGTTGACCATCTCTCTAATTACTATTTTTACATACCGCCACATGTACAATATTTTATTTTAAATGGTTTTAACTAATGAGTTTTTAGAGAGCGCCATCTTAAGTTTGAAATGCTCAAACAAGCCTGATAACAGGCTTTTTGAAATCCTTTCAAGCATGGTAGAGTAATATTTGTTAATTTGTAATTTAATGGTGCATGTTTTAGTTACTAAAACTAATGTTGACCAAAACTGTACTCTCATGACCAGAACTCAACTATCCCTTTAATACCAGACAAACCAGGTTCCCATACGGAATGGATGAATTAAAATAAATTTCAGGAAATACCGATTCAAGAAGTCTGCAGTTACTTTGCCTCTGAAAGCCACTCAAGAATGTTGGGCGTGTAATAGGTGATGATGATATCGGCTCCTACGGAGAAATAAAAGAAAAAGAAAGAAACAAAATTCTAAGTGAAATGCTTACACAACTATTAATTGTAATATGTTAACATTAAAACAAAATCACAAAAGTCATCTACAGGCAGACCTCTTTCTATAACAAGCTCACATGTCATATGAGACTTCTGTTCTTATTCCTGTACATATGTTTACTATGGGAAATAATGTGATCATATGAAATGGCATGAGACGTTTCATGTTTTTAAGTTTTATGTGAATGCAATTATCAATGCCCATGAGCTGCTTGGATGGGAATGCTCTTTAGGAAGTAGAGATGGTGCAAACAATGTGTGCACCATTGGCCGGCTGGCACAGTATCATATGATACCGGGGTAAAAATAGTGTAAATCGCTTAAAAATGGTGCTATAAAAATTCAACTTATCATTCAAATCACAGGCTACTTTTATTAATAGCTTGTCTGCATAAAAATAGCACTCTAAAAATTTGTTTTTGATCAATTTACAGAAACCCTCACCGTAGGGGTTGATAGGTGGTCACTATTCACAAGTTTGACTGTACTTTCTTGAAAGCATGTTTCAACTCACCCGCTCTCCTCATTCCCTGCACAGCCTCCATGACCGCCCTGGGAAGGTCAAATGAGCCCTGGTTGGCCCCGTGGTACAGCATTGCGTACTCCCCGGATACATGGTAAACTGCTAGCTTCAGATGTGGATGCTGAAAGAAAACAAATTCAAAGATTTATTGTAAATTAAGAACTCCACAACCTAAGCAGAAAGATTGTTGTGACATTTAGGACCCCCCCCCCCCAACCCTGGAAAGTTGAATGAGCCCTAGTTGGCCCCATGGTTTTGCATGGGGTACTCCCTCGATAAGCGTGATAAACTGCTAACTTCAAATGCTGACACATTTAAGAAAGTGTATAATACCTAAAACAGGACCATTAAAAAAAGAAAATTTATCCCATTAACTAACCTGCATTGAAGAAACCCTTCAGAATTGTGAAACGTGAAATGTGAAATAGCCTTACGGGCTAGAAGACACAAATAACCATTCCTTACAAGTTTAGGGAATTCCCACAGACCTTGTACACAACCCACTTGGATCCTGTGGTCAAGGGGTTAAGGTGGAGGCTTCATAAAGAGCCCTTACCCTCTCTTTGGTGTCCCTGACGATGTCCAGATACGGCATGCCTGGCTTAACCATCAGGTAGTCTGCACCCTCTGCAACATCACGGTCCTAGCAAGCAAAGAGAAACACAATAGTAACCATCCAAGTTTGGATTTGATTTTCAACATTTGAATACACTTGGGCAGAGAATCTGGCAATTGCTTTTATGTAGTAGTCACACCGCCAAACAGAATCCAAACTGAACCAGACCAAAACTTCCTTTTTTTTCGGGCACCGACAAGAGACGGAACTGGGTTTATTTTAAATAGCAGTCGCAACAATAGAGTGACAATGCCAATATCAAATCGCTAGCACCGCAAAAATCCCTGAAACATTCCCGAATTATTTGGACTCTTGTTGGTTTACATTCGGTGTGGCGGTGTGACTGCTACATAACAATAAATCTTGTGGCTCACTCCCATATTCTCCAAGTATCCACCCCCAATTGGATTAACCCATTCTCTTCGAGATTCTGAAATCACCAGAAACTGTCTACGTTCGTATGCATTTCTTACTCAATTCTTGTTCGGCAAATGAATTCTGAATTTTGTTTTTTTATGTAATCAACTTTTCGAAAGAAATATTTCAATCACACAAGCAATGAGATCTTACCACAGCCCTCATGGCCAAGCCCCTGGCTCCCGGAGGCAGCTGGTAGCATCTCCTGTCTCCAAAGGTTGGGGCAGACTTGGCTGCGTCCCTGAAGGGCCCGTAGAAGCACGAGGCAAACTTGGCACTGTAGCTCATCACCGTCACCTGATAACAGAGGGTTAGAAAGCAAAACGCTCACTAAATCATCCTATTAAATGAGTTTCTATCAGTCAAGAAACAAGATGGTTACACAGGGCTGCTGGTAACATCTCCAGTCCCCAAAGGCTGGGGCAGACTTGGCTGCATCCCTGAGTGGTCCGTAGAAGCATGAGGCAAACTTGGCACTGTAGCTCATTACCGAAACTGAACAGAGGGATTGAAAACATGTTTTTAATTTTTTAAATTGTTGACACAATTTGCGGTGCTTCATTTTACATATGTTTATTTCAATATGATGAACAAATAGTTTTTCTAGGGTAACTATCATTTGATGGTTGATTCAAGGGAACTATTCTACACAAAAAATATTCCTATTTCACCACTTTTCAAGCTTACTTTGAATCCTTACTCCACAATGTTATAACCACGATTCAATTTACAATAGGTTTTCATGCCAAAATCAATTAAAGTCTTGCCAAACAACACACATTATGAGTTTTGTATCAAACACAGGATTTTCACATGGAAAGATGAAAATACTTGAAAATAATCTTTCACATTACATATGCACCAGATTTCAAAATGAAAAGTTCCTTACCAAATCTGAACCTTGATGCTACTTACCCTGTTTCCGAGTCCACTTGCATTGAGCAGATTCTTGATAGCTCCCACCCGGCCGTCCATCATGTCTGATGGGGCAACCACATGGCAACCTGTAGAGGGGAAAGGTAAATAAGTATTCAACTAATAATCTGAACGGGTAGTTTTCAGGTGTTGTAGTTTAAAGTGTGACAGAATATGTCCAAATACATTAAAAAGAGCTCAAACAAATGTCTACCCCCCAAAAAAAAACAAACAAACAAACAAACAAAAAAAGCTGAAGGAGTGTCTGGATTTTTTATACAAAATAGATTTTCTGCCAGGCTTTCCAAGAAATGTTAAAGGGCAATGCAACTCAAAAATAAAGTTTATCCTGCTTTATACATCATAATATGCCCATTTATTATATGTTACTTTACTCCAACTCAGATTTTTGCTTGGAAGAAATATGTGAAAACTCTTTCGGTTACGTGACTATTAACGCAAACACTGGGGGCCGCCATTATTAGCTTTGTGCGGACTACAGGCCCATAGCATGCACTAATGCATTTCAATAGCACCTATTCAAATCATTGTCTGCATACTTGTAGATGCTTTGACGAGTCCG